>SNQJ01S0048241.1:17200-40660 GCA_010110895.2 Picea sitchensis | reverse complement strand
GTTTGGAATATATATTATGCATACATATATTCCGAAGATTGCATATTTATATATACATAGTCTTAAACCCTAATATGAAATCATTCTTTCATAAATACCCTAGTGGGTATGTTCATATGCGTCAACTATCCACAACCACAATATTTCACTCGTGGAATCATTAATCTATCATCTATCACTATAACACACTTCAAAGTTATATATGTAACAATACTTATTAGTTCATGCATGTAACCCAAAACAAAATGTATATTTCACCCTTCATCAAATGTCAATATAAGGCTATAGAGATGTTGAAATCACAAGATACACCTTCTACACATTGAACCACTCAATTTGGGTCAAAATTGAGAGTAGGGCATGCATTTTACTCTAAGGCAGTTTTGCTTTCAAATTTACATGAAATTCCAAATCTAGGTGCATAAAAGAAACCTCTCACATTCTTAAATTGCACTTGATATGACATGGGTAAATTTACCATATATCTAAATCCATATTAAAAATTTTGAAAAAATTTATGGAGCTAGAGGGAAGTTTGAGCATGCATTTTAATTTGGTCACTTAGTACAATTTTTAAGTCCCAAATTACAAGGAAAACTTTGTCTCTTTTGCACAAGAACCCTTTTTAAACTTGTAATTGCAAAATTAACAACATGATTAGGTCTAATACGATAAAGCATGCCCCGAAATACTTGTGCAATTGAAATATAAGGTATAATACAACCTTGGATTAATTTTTACAAACAAGTTGTGCATTTCTAGGGTTTTATTAGGAATCTCTTATGATTGAAAATGCAAAATTAAATATATAGGCTTATGTAAAATGACTAAACAAAGAATTTACAATTTGAACTGCTCAAATTGAATGAGTTTTGAGACTCGAGACTGCATTTTAGTGTAGTCTGGCATGCATTTTGCACCAAGAAAAATGTGCACCAACACGAAATTTTCTCTATTTGTCCTACAAGACCATTTTTGTCTTTTTAAACAGAAAAAGGGTTTTAAGTTTCCAATTGAACAAAAAAAGGTATAGTCAATAGATGTACAAATTTTCTACAACCCTGTAACTTGAAATATAATTTCTTGTAGGTATATAGAATGAAATATAAAAAAATAGGTATATTTCTTGTAGGTATACAAACTAAAAAACCAATCTAATATAACTTGTAATATCATTTTATGTAGGTATATTTAGACATTATTATAAATATGCATTAAATATCCCTTAAGCATCACAAATAAGACATGAGTCAAAACAATATTGATCTTCTATTATTTCCTCATAATAGTAGGATATTTGCATGACAAACATCAAAGCTACAGTCTCCATTACAAGACTAGGAAAAGTATAATACAGATTCTACACCTTTCTTCTTTTCAAATATTCCTCGTAAGGTCTCTCTAACAAGCCTCTTCTTTCCTATCTCTCTAGTTACAACCTTATATATTATGTTCCCCATGGGGACCACCTCAACCTATAGGTCAGTTACATAAGTCAATCATAACTAACTTTACATGTATTTGCAGGTCCTTGAGCCAGTTGTTGTAGCTATCATGTAGACTCTTCCTTGTTGTATTCAGTCGCCCCCCACAATTGATACTTAGAAGTGTATTTTATCCACTCACCAACTTCACACCATGGGGTTGTACTAAAAGAGATTACAATGTTAATGTGTTCCAAACTTGGTAGTGCACTGAAGGGTCTAATAGAAAATATAGAGTGAAATATGGATATGGAGGGTGAACCTCTAGGAAGGAAGAGAGTAGTGGAGGTGATGGTTTATAGTTGATGATGTATTAGAGTCCAGATTTAGGTAGAGAATTATGGTGGGGATGGGAAGGATCGATACAAACAAGTATATGTTCACCATGATTTATGGTATTATTGCAAAGCAACTGTCGTGGTATCCTATACTTGGGTCAAACAACTTCAATGACCATTTGGCCTGACCAATATGAACATGTTCCTTCTCGTGAAATAATTTGTCTCATGTATCCTTATATTGTTAGATTCATTCATAAGTATTGGCATCATTGATTCTTCCCCTCAAGATGTGTTCGTTTTCCTTTAATCATCTTCATGTTGTTGGAGACTCTTCCTTTATTTGTCTTGGGGTCTCTTGAACTATTGTTTATGCAGTGTGGTTCTTCTTGACTGGTGGAACCATCCATATACGGTGAAATATGGTGACCTATGATTCAACCACCTGAATCATTTACAAGTTTCCCCCATGGTCAACATACTATGCTAGGTCTCAACTGACTAATTACACTAACACTCCATTTGGAAGATAATATTTTTCCCCTCCATTTTCCATTCCTACACTAAAATGAGAAATATATGAATTTATTCCTTTCTTCAAGTATTCCATCTCTTTTGATGTTTTGAATGGTGACAATGTAGGTTCCCCATTAGGAAAGTATGGCCTACAATTATCCCCATTCTTCCATATGTTTATGCAATAAGACCCATTCTAATCCCTAATAGTTTCCTTATATTGCATGACAGGGATTCCATTAACCATACTGAATTTGAATTATTAAGGGGATTTTATAGCCACAATATTTTGTCTTCCTTCCAATAAGTGTTTCCCCGACACAGTCCTTAAAGTTATACACCTCCTCAATCATGTATAGAGTGAATTTTCTTTCATCTTGAACCATTATTTATTTGTCCATGAAATGTGGTAGTGATAATCTATATCATCTTCTTAGTTGCGATGGTAACCTCCCATATGTTCCATCAATATCTTCATGGGTGTCAATAAGTAGGAGGAATATTACATATACAATTATAAAAATATTATTTTTTATGAGCATGGATGCATAATAAAAGAGCTAATGGTTCTTGTTGTCACATCCATAATTGTGAAGTTGCAAGAGTAAAACTAATGGGATTTTTTCCAGGAATATCTTGGAATTGATAGATATTGCATGGATTCTCTCTTATATTATTGATGCTTTTCATAGGATTCATTTTGTAAAACAAAATCATGAAATGATGTATTGAAGGCCCTTTCTCATATAAAAAATTCCCAAATTCATCAACCAATGGGTCCTCTAACATGCTTAAAAATAAATATAATGAGGATACAATGAAGTTTGAACCTATATCTAAAAAAGGGAGAGAAAAGTGACCAAAAAACCCATTCTAATTCCAATGTGTAATCATTTCAGTTAGATGAACCGGAAGATTATATGAAATGTTAAATGAATTTTCCTTCCTTCCTAGCCTTGGTAGGAAAATATTCATCTTTTCCACAATTCTCAAACATTCACTAGGGTTCCTATCTGATTGCAAACTATGGGCATAGTAGGCTTAATAGAAACTTGTAATCTATTCATTGTGAAATTTTGAACCTCGAGCCAATATTTTATCATTGTTGGGTTAATGGTGCATCTAAGTTTCTAGAAAATTTCATAGAATTCATCACACTTTGCGAAGAACATGTTCTTTGTAATTGCAACAATTGTAAACATCCTTATCCATATATTTCTTAAGTTGGACTATAACATTGGGGGAATTTTAAGCTTGGCAAGGTCCTTATTACACTTTTGAAGAACAATCTTCTCTATATAATTTGTAGACAATAATATGAGACTAATCATAGTTCCATATTGATGCACTCAATGATTCTGCTAAGGAGTTATATCTAAATTTTCATTCACTATCTTTTGAAGGATAAATTTGCTAAAGTATTCGGCCTTGGTTTTTATAATGCACAATTTCAATTTACTTCCCCTATGTCACCATTTAGAAATTTCCTCTCGTAAATAAACAAGGTGGCTCTTGGTATACAAAAACATTTACACCATGTGTTTTGACAAACCTCAATTCCATCAAATTTCATGTTAAGACAGATCATTTTCTTTGTATTTTCACTCCTTTTTATAGTTTCATTTGATTCCCATGGGTTGAGAAAAAATTCCTTTCTTTCACTATCACCATTGGATTTCATAAAGTGCCACCCATCAGTTAAAGAGAAATTGGGTATTTTATAAAGACATTCGTTTTTACTTGACATTTTTTGTTTCTTAATTGTTTGATGAAGAAATATTCATCTTCATGTTCACTGGAACTTATTTTCCTTACACACACATGAGATGAAATTGGCATTCAGTGTTTGTTGTGATTATATGGTCTTGTTGTCACTAATTGGCCATAAGAGAAATTAATACCAATGGGATATTCTAATTATGGGATTGATTATTTTAATTCTCTCCACATATTTACCATTGGGATATTCTAATTGTTGAAGTGGATCTTATAATGCTATCCACATATTCACCTCTAGTTCTAGTAAAATTTCCTTCAACTTCACATATAATCAGGCACCATTGTTATAACGTCTTTTGAAGCCTCCATGTATGGGATGCCTTGTTGACTTCCATACACCTATTTTGCTAACTTGGGTCACTTTTCATACTACTTAAACAACCTCCTCTATATTCAACATATTCTCTTCCTGCTCATAATAGGAGTGTGTACATGCTCTTGTTTCTCACAGAAGGAGCCTCTACCTCAAAAAGTGGATAAAAAATATAATTTGTGAAAATCACATGCTCCTAAGAGGGGTTAACCAGAAAACTACTTCTATAACTTATTGGAATAATGAGAGGGGGCGAGGGGTGAATCAATATTACCCTTTTTCAACAATTAACAATTAACAGTTACATTTATATTTTGTTAATTACCACAATAGATTAAGAATGGAATTGTTTGTAAAATCAATTATATAAATACAATTAATAAGAATTACAAGGCTTTATGAAGAATAGTGAAGGACACCAATCATTTTTAGAGCACCAACTCTACGAGACACAAATCCCCTTCTTTAGGGCACCAACCCTAGGAAGCACCAACTCTCTTGTTTTTTAGAGAATCAATCCTAGGAAGCACCAACTCCCTTGTCTTTAGGGAATGATCTACAGGAAGCACCAACTCCCTTGTCTTTAGGGCACCAACCCCAAGAAGCACCAACTCCCTTAAATTACACTTACCTAGTAAAGGATATGAATCCTTCCGTGCTCCTCCTTTCCACCCTCACTTCTTAAGAATCATCAGTTCTTCTTCTTGGACTCTTCTTCTATTTTGATATTCTGATATGGACTACAGAGACACCCTCTTCTCACCATTCTTCAGTGTTTATATAATCTTCCAACAGGTGTGAGCTATGAAGTATGGTGTCTCTTTGTTTGGACCATCACACCTCTTCATTTTAAATTAACAATAATATCTATTATTATTAAAACATTATTGTGAAGGATTTTAGTTTAGTGAGAGTGATTTTCATAAATCAACCACAGGTATGGATTGATTTATTTTTACTGAATTCCATGTATCTGCAAATATTGAAAAAAATGAATTTTGGAGAGACACTTCCTTCAAACCATTTACATGTGACCATGTCAAAATTAATGCAGCTCCAAGAGCCATCTCCAGTAAGATGGCATAAGATCCTAGCTGAGATTTAGGGCCTCCATTGCACTCCTACGGTTCTTGGTGTTAGCACTCAAAATGCTCCTTTAAAATTTTGAGCGTCTTTATCAAATTCGTGCTTGCATTCTCAAATCCTTTTGATCATTTTCCTATGTCATAGCTTTTTAAATCTTCATCGAGTATCGTGAGTGCCTATTATCAATTTTGACTAGACACATGTGATCCTCTCCTTTTAACTTGTATAACAACTTTTTCATTAGTTTCCCTAAATCTTTATTTTCTTATGTCCAAAATAAAAAATGTATACTTTTTTATTTTATTTTCCATTTTACTAAAATAATTTATTGCCTTTTAATCAAAAAAAGGTGGTGCATGCGCACAAATGACCTAAGTCTAAACCTAAGCCATATCATATATCAAATTACATATGTCAAACTCCAAGCCCACGTGTCAAGCGCAAGTCAACACATATTTTCTTATGTCCAACTCCAAGTCCACATGTCAAGCACAAGTCAACACATATTTTCTTATGTCCAAAATAAAAAAATGTATACTTTTTTATTTTATTTTCCATTTTACTAAAATAATTTATTGCCTTTTTATCAAAAAAGGATGATGTGTGTGCACAAGTGACCTAAGTCTAAACCTAAGCCATATCATATATCAAACTACATATACCAAACTCCAAGTCCAACCCTAAGCCATATCATTTATCAAACTACATATGTCAAACTCCAAATCCACATGTCAAGCGCAAGTCAACACATTTTTTTATGTCCAACTCCAAGTCCACATGTCAAGTGCAAGTCAACACATATTTTCTTATGTCCAAAATAAAAAATTATACTTTTTTATTTTATTTTCCATTTTACTAAAATAATTTATTACCTTTTTATCAAAAAAAAAAAGTATTTTCTTATGTCCAACTCCAAGTCCACATATCAAATCCAAATCAACACATATTTTCTTATATCCAAAATAAAAAATGTATACTTTTTTATTTTATTTTCCATTTTACAAAAATAATTTATTGCCTTTTTATCAAAAAGAATGGTGTGTACATACAAGTGACCTAAGTCTAAACCTAAACCATATCATATATCAAACTACATATGCCAAACTCCAAGTCCACATGTCAAGCACCTAACTCTAAACCTAAGCCATATCATATATCAAACTACATATGCCAAACTCCAAGTCCACATAACACTCCAAGGCCACAATCCTTTAAATCCCGATGCATGTGGGATTGTTTTTATGAATAAAATAAAATAAAAACACAGTTAAACAACAAAACCCTTAGCTAGTTATATGGTGGGCCTGGTTGGGCGACAGGTCATTGATTTCAAAGAACAGGTGTTAAAATCCAAGTGCCAAGAGATCGTGCGGAGGTTAATTTCGATATCTATTTGTTTGCAGAGATTGAGGCATTGAGTATCCAAATCCAAAAAAGTTGTTCAAGAAAATACTTTGTTCAGATGACAAAAAACACGACTGTTTTGGTAGGATTTCCAAAGACATACCACGAGCATTTCTAATTATTCATATATTTTTGAGTATCAGGACGCCCCCAGGAAACAACTGGTTATTGTTTGAATTGAAGCATGAGTCAGATTCAGTTTGGCATTTTCATAAACACCTGCTGCAATGATCACTACAGTTATTGCCCTAGCAACTACCAGTCTGCGATCTCGATCCTTTTGGATGTGAAGGTGTTGCAGTTCGCGTGCTTGAAAATCTTGTTTGATTATTTTGAACTCTAAGGCAAAAGCCCATTGCGTTCATATTAAAGACAGTCACAGCCACGAGCACTGCACGGTTGAAGAAGTAGAGCTATGGGCTTAATATGGAGCATTGTGATCCTGTGTTGGTTGCGCAAAAGGTTTGTGTTGGTGTTTACAAGGGTGTCACTACCGGTTACTTGGATGAGTTGGATGCTGAAATTGTTGCTGCCATGACTGCAAACCATCCAGATTATGCACAGTTCGCTGCCAGAATCACAGTTTCCAATCTTCAGAAGAATACAAAGAGGTCATTCTCTGAGACGATAAAGGAAATGTATGCTCACGTCAATAAAATATCTGTTTTGAAGGCTCCTTTGATTGCAGACGATGTTTATGAAATCATTATGAAGAATGCAACTCGTTTGGATAGTGAAATCATCTATGATAGGGATTTTGATTATGACTACTTTGGTTTTAAGACATTGGAGAGATTGTATCTTTTAAAAAACAATCGAGTTGTTATTCAGAGACCTCAACATATTTTAATGAGGGTTGTTGTAGGGATTCATAAGACTGACATTGATTAAACTATCAAAACTTACCACTTAATGTTACAACGCTGGTTCACCCATGCTTCTCCTACACTTTTCAATGTTGGGACACCGAGGCCACAGTTGAGTAGTTGCTTNATTTCAAAGAACAGGTGTTAAAATCCAAGTGCCAAGAGATCGTGCGGAGGTTAATTTCGATATCTATTTGTTTGCAGAGATTGAGGCATTGAGTATCCAAATCCAAAAAAGTTGTTCAAGAAAATACTTTGTTCAGATGACAAAAAACACGACTGTTTTGGTAGGATTTCCAAAGACATACCACGAGCATTTCTAATTATTCATATATTTTTGAGTATCAGGACGCCCCCAGGAAACAACTGGTTATTGTTTGAATTGAAGCATGAGTCAGATTCAGTTTGGCATTTTCATAAACACCTGCTGCAATGATCACTACAGTTATTGCCCTAGCAACTACCAGTCTGCGATCTCGATCCTTTTGGATGTGAAGGTGTTGCAGTTCGCGTGCTTGAAAATCTTGTTTGATTATTTTGAACTCTAAGGCAAAAGCCCATTGCGTTCATATTAAAGACAGTCACAGCCACGAGCACTGCACGGTTGAAGAAGTAGAGCTATGGGCTTAATATGGAGCATTGTGATCCTGTGTTGGTTGCGCAAAAGGTTTGTGTTGGTGTTTACAAGGGTGTCACTACCGGTTACTTGGATGAGTTGGATGCTGAAATTGTTGCTGCCATGACTGCAAACCATCCAGATTATGCACAGTTCGCTGCCAGAATCACAGTTTCCAATCTTCAGAAGAATACAAAGAGGTCATTCTCTGAGACGATAAAGGAAATGTATGCTCACGTCAATAAAATATCTGTTTTGAAGGCTCCTTTGATTGCAGACGATGTTTATGAAATCATTATGAAGAATGCAACTCGTTTGGATAGTGAAATCATCTATGATAGGGATTTTGATTATGACTACTTTGGTTTTAAGACATTGGAGAGATTGTATCTTTTAAAAAACAATCGAGTTGTTATTCAGAGACCTCAACATATTTTAATGAGGGTTGTTGTAGGGATTCATAAGACTGACATTGATTAAACTATCAAAACTTACCACTTAATGTTACAACGCTGGTTCACCCATGCTTCTCCTACACTTTTCAATGTTGGGACACCGAGGCCACAGTTGAGTAGTTGCTTCCTTGTTTGCATGAAAGATGATAGCATTGAGGGGATATATGAGACTCTAAAGGAATGTGATGTAATAAGAAAATCAGTTGGAGGACTTGGTGTTTCAGTGCATAACATTCGTACAATTGGTACTTATACCCGAGGAACAAATGGCACATCCAATGGTATTGTGCCAATGGTGAGGGTATTTAATGATACTGCTCGATATCTTGATTAAGGTGGAGGCAAGAGGAAGGGTTCCTTTTCCATGTACTTAGAGTGATGACATTTAGAGGTTTTTGAGTTTCTGGAGTTGAGGAAGAACCATGGGAAAGAAGAAAACAGAGCACGTGATCTGTTTTTTGCACTTTGGGTGCTAGACCTCTTTATGAAAAGGGTCCAGTGGAATTATGTTGAAATATTGTGTAACTGCAAAGAATATTCTTATCTCATTTTACGGATTGGTCAAATACTAAATGTAATATACAAATTAAGAAGTCAGTCCCTAGGCAAATTAGAGTGGTTCTACCAACCCAGAAAGAGAAGTCGGCCGTGTTAGTGAAGAGACACCTCCTTTCAGTGCTTGCCAGTTTGTATAAATAAAGGAAGTGAGCGCCTCATTTGTTCACTCACTCAGCTCACTCATCTAGTGTGCAAGTATTGAAGGAAGATGCAATTACTAGTTGTTGGAAGAAGGAAGAGAGGGAGGTGCATTGCTTGGGAGAGGATATTCTCTAGTGTTTGGTTTATTGTCTTGGCATTGGATTGGCTATGGTTCTTCGATTATTTTCTAGTCTAGCATCATGGTAGTTTGTCTCTTGCAGAGAGAGAGTTATTCTGGTATTGTACTTGGTTATTGAATCTATATTAAAGAAGTTTTGCTGGGTTTTCTTCCCATTGAGGGTTTCCAAGGATAAATGCTTCTGTATCTTGTGATTATGTTTCTCTCAGTGATCCTATCTATGCTATGGTTTTCTAGTAAATTGAAAAGAAACCTAATAATAGATTAAACCTTAACATGGTATCAGATCTAAACTGAAGAGAGCATATTTCACTCGATAAATAAAAACATCACTGTTCTATATTAAAGAAGTTTTGTTGGGTTTCCATACAAGAAAATTAGGGTTTTTTATTGAAGAGGAATTTCAGCCCAAAGATAATCTAGAAAACTGTGCCCTAGCCTAAGGAACTCATTGGCACCTTCAGTGCAACTTTTTAGTGGATAGAACTCCTGAAATGTGAAACCCTAGTTTTCACCAGTACCAGAAGTACCAGAAAACTAGAAGTATTAGGAAACCAGAAGTACCAGAAAATCAGAAGTACCAAAACTAGAAAGTTGCAGTCCAGAATTTCGCAGGTCCAATTTCAAGGGTCAGAAATTAAAATTTTCAGAAACTCACTATCGTGTCACCAGAAGAGAAAAAACCAAGCACAAGAAGAATGAAAACAAAACAAGAAGAATCGTGTCAAATTCAGTAAAACATCACTTGATCCCTCATATATCCAAACTACAGACAACAAGGAAAATTTATGAAGCACTCAACATATTATATGAAAGCAAAGACATTAGCTAGAATCTTGCCTTAAGAAATCAGCTTCATAATATGAAGATGGAAAACTCTGAATCTGTCTCATCCTATCTTATGAGAGTTTCTCATATTAGAGATCATCTTGCAGCTATTTGAGATTTCATTAGTGAAAAATATCTTGTAACCACAACCCTAAATAAGTTTCCAACATTTTTTATTCCTTTTGTACAAGGAGTGTGTGCAAGAATCAAGTTACCCAAGTTTGATAAGTTATGGGCATATTACACACACGAAGAATCTAGACTTGCAGACCAACATAAGAGATTAATTGTTGACGAAGAGGAAGCTCTTACAATTCTAAAGAACAGAAGAAGTTCCTTCAAGAAAAATAATAAATAAGCTAACTCCGTAAGAGTTCCAGATAAGAAGAAAGATGTTTCAAAGACCAGATGCTACAACTGTCAAAAGTTGGGAAACTTTTCCTATGACTATCCTCAAGGAAAAGGGAAAAAAAAGCATCAAGCACATGTGGCAGAGGAAGATTATTCTCCTCTCTCAAAGAAAGATTTAGCAGAAGTTGAGGATTATGTACTATAAGTTGAATATAGTTGATCTGAAAAAAGATATCAAATGGTTGAGTCTGTGGAGCCTCCCCACACAAAAACAAAAGACAAGTATTCATGTTTATTTTTAGTATCTTGTTTACTTTAATACTTTATCATTTCAAGTTAGATTTTTGTGAGAATGTTAATTAACCTCATTTTATTTCAATGTCTATGCATATTTATGAAGGAAGTATCAAATAAGAGGATAAAGAAACAAATAAAATATTTAT
This sequence comes from Picea sitchensis, assembly GCA_010110895.2. NCBI lineage: Eukaryota > Viridiplantae > Streptophyta > Pinopsida > Pinales > Pinaceae > Picea > Picea sitchensis. The sequence continues at coordinate 29,403 of SNQJ01S0048241.1, read as the reverse complement.
TTTAGGTATGATCACTCATGAGAGTGACAAAGGTATGTGTTTACCTATGATAGTAAGGGAAAATTTGGTAATTTCATAGCTAGAGTGAAAAAGAATTCAAAAGTTTTATTCATGATTAGGGTTTTGTTGGAAACCACACATGAATTTGATATTTAACACAATCGAAAGAGATTACACTTTTCCGTAGCTTCCATCACCTCAAAGTTGTAAGCATTTTTCTGAGTTTCTAAATGATTGTTGGATTAAAGCTTACCTTATTGAATTTTTTTTATTTCTTGCATTTCCGTTTGTTTTATTTTTAATTCATGACTGTAAGCATGAATTAAGCATAAAACTTGGCTTGGTTTAATAATTTTGTGCCTTAGAAATATGTTTTAAAAATCCATCCATATGTAATTGAAATTCAAATCTTATGAAATGGTTGATTAATCCATTATCGATTTTTTTGTTTTAATATGGTTGTTATGAATTCAATGGTTCGATAGTTCATTGTCGAATTGTTTTGATACATGAAGAGCCTTGGTTAATTTTTGATATTATTCTCATGATTTAAATGGTCGTATCAACATTCATACCAATGAGTACAGACCCGATGTCCTTGCATTTTCTCCTTACTTTGCTGGCTCAAAACATTAATGAAGCTATTCATTATCTTCATAGGGTTTTGTACTCTGTATTTTTGGCACTCATCGTGAGAGATGGTAAGGAATACAATGAACTATTTGGTTTTCATTATCATTATCCGAGTTATAATAACCCACAGGCTCTGTTATGTTCATGTTTCCACTCTTCGTTCAAACCTATTTCTGTTGCTTGCACAATTGGAACCTAAAACTATTATGAGTGATCTATGTTGCATCCTTGTTACGTTGGTCATGGAACCCGTCATTCTCATAGAGCCCGACGGAGGCCAAACCTTACTATCCCATGACGATGCTATTGAGGACCTAAAGGATCATGGCTGGGATATCTTCCTTAAGAAATTTGAGGGTTATAATCTCCAAGTAGAAGAATATTTCACACAAACCTTTGACGGGTTTAGAGCTAAGATTGGAGACATACAATTAGAATTGACTGAATATTTCATCAGCAAAGCAACAGGGCTCCCATCAAGGGGCGAGAGATGGTTTAAAAACACCAGGATAGAAGAAGTCCTATGGAATTTTTCTATGACCTCCCAAAAAACCAATTGTTGTGTAAAAGGTATTCCTATCGCTCTGTTAAAACCTAGATGGCATAGTTTATTGTCAATTCTGAAACAATTTGTTACGTGCAAAGGTCGATATGGGCTAGTATTTATATACCATATCTGTTTTCTCATGAATTTCATAGGTTTCGATTTAGATATGCCCTTTTACCTATTGATGAGTCTCTATAAGATGTCCAAGTGTTACAAATGACATGGTATCATTTCAAGCCTATTCCACCATGGATTGGTTAAAATCTTGTTGATGTATCATCTGTTGACCATAGGTGGAAGTTGGGAGACCTTTTTGATGAGGAATGGCTTTGCCCATTATGATCCTACAACAAACCCTCTTTTAATTTCAAACCCTAACTTAGATAAGACAATGGTTGAAGACCAGTTCATTAATTCAATTAATGGACCTGAGTTTACTGATAAAACCCCTCTAGATAAGGGATCACCATGTAGGTTTTCACCTGCAAGATCTCCAGAACAAGTGACTGATGAATTGAAGGGAAATGATCCTCATGTTCATGTGAACGATGATAGTGTTAAGTCTTATGTCAAGAAATTCGGTAAAGGAACACAACGACAGTGAAAAAATTTGGGTTTGAAGAATAAGAAAGCGGGTTGCCTAATCTATAGGAAACTAAGGAAATGAAGCGATACTCATCTGATCTCAATCAAGATTGATGAGGGTTAGGATCATGTGATAGAAGACTTCCTAGCATGGGAAGATCCAGAAATTTAGGGTTCCGGGAGGGAGGTTATCATTCATACTGAATCATATGATTTCGTGACAAATTTACCACCATGCCTTAAGGGTAAAAAAGGATTCTCGCGTATTGGGAAATATTTGGAGCAAACAACATTTAATATTGAAGCACCCTTGGTCAATTGTGTCCCTCGTCGATCTGCCATCTCCCCTGTACACTGTGATGGTTGTGTCATTTGGGTTGAGCGTTACTATACCGACGTTCCTCTCTTACAGGCCCGAATTAAAACTTTAACTACTTAGAACGATTTGATGAAGTAAGAAAACATTGATCTCAAGGCACATGCAGAAAGGGAGAAGAAATGAATCAAGAGATTTGGAAACATAATCATTAAGAATGCGACCAGTGTCAAGGCAATTATAAACTCTAAACTGCCTGATCCCTCCTTAGTTAATTTTTAATGGTAAAACAATTTTATTTTCCTTTCATTCACTTTTGTAATCTAATTCGAAATAAGTAGATTTAAATTTTGATTTCATTTACTAAAATTAAGACTGGTTACAAAATCTTTGATTCTATAGCCAAGTCTCTTTTAATAAAAATTAGTTCTTAGTAATTATTTTTCTAATTTATCAAATTGGTTTTGCTATTCTTAGGAAATTGGAGATTCAATTGATGATTACTTGGAAGAAATGTTTTCAATTATATGCTTAAATGATTAGTGGTTTCTCCTTCTTTATGTTTTATAAAAACTTTGATTTAATTTTGAATAAACCAACTCTGGTATGAGTGGTTTCCAATCCACTATTTTTGTAATATTACTTGATTTTGGGAGATTCAACTCTATCCTATCAGATATGAGTATTTGGACCCTGGGTTACTTTAAACATTGTTCACTTTTGTTAGTGAAGAGATCTTTTGATTATGATGCAGTATGGACATGTAATTCCCAAGACTATATGGACAAGTTGTTCACATTTCATCTTTAGACTAGCGTGACACTGTTCCATTTATGTCTTTCCTCTTATATTATGGAATATTAATATGTTATACAACTTTAGTCTCATTAGCATATAATGTTTCATTTTATTCAACACTTTAAAATTTGTCTATAACTTGTTGTTTCATATATTATATCTATGATCGTTATTTCACTTTAATATCATTGATTTATGCTTGATGTTAAGTTGATGTATCATATGAATGCTTCACATTAAAATTTATTTTACTATAAACATTCATCATTACAAGGTCACTGGATCTATATGTTTATTACTCTGTTCTTATATCCTTGCTCCCCAAAACACCTTGAGTTTATTCTGGAGATGTTAGCATAAACAAATTACATATTTCTCTCAAAGGAAAGATAGCTGGAAGTTTGGATTGCACAAGGATATAGACACAGGATGAGACTAATCTCAGTTTAGTTTTATTCATACTTAATTTCTGTTATTAGTTTCTTTGTTAATGAAATAAGACAGTTTAAATTGGGTTTGACTCTTATTCTATTCTTGTTTCAGACTATGTTTTGTTAGTATCTTTAGAGTTCTTAGATTTTAGATTATTAAACAAAAAATATAAAAAATATGTGTTTTCTTTATCTACCTCATTAACAATTGAAAAAACAGTGATTTTTCAAGACATCTATCAAAACTTGCAATTTGTAAATACCTTCTTCATATTTATGTTTCCGTTTTAACACCTGTAAATAATTTAATTCATGTACATAGTATCGTAGTTGTAACTTTAGAATAGTTTAATTCTTTTCTTTGTTTTAGGACCTTAGTTGGCTAACAGAGCCATTAAACCCATCAGGATAGATCATACCAAACGTCTTGGGTTAATTAGATAACCCCAGACCAGATCTATACTTCCAGCTGATGGTGTGTCACTTATGCCCGCCAACAAATGGTGCTAGAAGGAGGGCTTGAATTCAATTGATGACACGTGGAGGTCGCAAGACTCCTCCCCCACACAATCGTTCCCCTTTTGTAATGCATAGTCACTCAGACAACAACGCTACACTTGAAACAACAACTACCTCAAACGATAACCTTGAGATTCCTGTTGAACCAGTGACACCAGTTCCTCAAGGGGACGACGTCCAAGAAATTGTTTTTCAGTCAATCATAAGAATGCATAGTGCCTTAGGCCATATCAGACAACCTTGTAGGCCACTTAATCAACCCATAGATTTCTCAGATATCCGAGAAGAACTTCAAGGCACTAGTCTACTTCAAAACCCTTTAGGTGATAATACTACCAATATTATCAAAACACCTACCCTTGGAGATGAAGGATATGGTATCCCACCTTCCCCACCTAGTTTGTCTCTATCCTCTTCAGGAGGAGAATCTTCAGACGAAGGCAGTTCTTCATCAGAACCATCTCAGCCTTCGACCCCACCAACTCCCATGGAAAACCAAAACAATCCTATCAGACCTTAGCTGGATCAAGATGTTGTGGCTGTACCCAGAATTCAACACCCTTTACCAAAACATCCGAAGAAATGGTTACCTAAATTTGATCCGGATTCGAAACAATCCGCTGAAAATCACATCAAAAAATTTATGTTGGTCATTAGACTCCGAAGTGTTGAACATGAGGATGTAGTATGAAGATTATTTCCTTATACTTTTGAGGGAAATTCCTCCACATGGAATTTTGCTCAACAACCCCAAACCATCCTCTCTTGGGACAAGTTTGAAACTTGTTTCTTGGAAAAAATTGTAGATGATAAATTTCCTGAAGTCTTGGTTATGGAACTCTCCAGTCTAAAAATAAATCCTAAGGAAAAAAGTGAAAGACTTTAACCAAATATTTCTTACTTTAAAGAATAAAATCCCTGCAGATTTGATGCCTGATGAGAGTTTAATCGTTGCATATTATGCTAAAGCCTTGCAAAATAATATAGCCATATGGGTCAACAGGTCTAAAAAGAACACATTGTTATAAGCCTTCGAGGAGGAAAGCCAAATTGAAAAGGATATATTAAGCTTAAAAGACAATCTTAATAGTGAAGTTGAAACAACTTCATCCTCTAAAAATAAAATAGAGATCCTTACTATGTCTCCTCAAACTAAAAATCAACCAGAAACTTTAGACTTAGAAAGCTTGCAGAAAGCTTTCCAAAAATTGTCCAACCAGGTTGTTGACTTGAAGATATTATCCGAGGAGGCATCAACAAGAAAAGGAAGTTTTAAACTTCCTTTCAGAAAACCTTTTCTTCCCAACCGACCAAACTCGACCACAAAAGGTCTAAATTTTGAAAGTTTACAGTACGCTTTGAAAACCATCTTAGAAGCACATGATAATTCTGCTTCTACCCCTCTTGAAAGTTCTAAATACATAGTTGAGGAAGAATTACTGGAAGAAGAGGATTCATCTCCCAATGTCTTCAGTCACTTCTCAGACAGTATCTTCCAAGGAAATTTTGAAACTGTTCACCCCTACAACACAAGAAGCAAAACGCAAAACAAACCCCCTTCTGAAGTGAATAAAAATGTGTTTCCAAAACAGTCAAAGAAAGTTGAAAGTAAACAAATCTTAGCAGCCCCAGTTTTATAATACGATTTGATTGAAGACCTAAAAAATCTGAGAGCTAATATTTATGTTTTTGAGCTGCTGAAATTACCCCTTATTTTGCAGAAAATGCTTCAAAGTATCGCTGAAAAAATGAAAAACAACACTTCTAGCAGCAAGAAATCAACAAAAATTGATTCAAATACAACCAAAAAAATACCAACTAAAACGACATCTAAACTTCCAGATAAAATGGATTTAGAAGGAAAAACTGTAGCAAATGTAGACACAACTATTTTAGGGACAACAACGAAAAATCAATAGAATTCTGTTGTTAACACTCACAAAAATTTTCCGCCTTTTTTGTTAACCTTCGAAATTTTTAATAAAAATGTACATAATTGTATGGTCGATTCCAGTGCATCGTCAAACATGATGCCTCTATCTATTTGTCAAAAAAATAATGCAAAAGTTAAAACTTTTGACCTCAAAATCATTCAGCTAGATCGAACAAACGTTAAGGTAATTGGTGAGCTTAAGAATGTTTTGGTTAGATTATCTTCCAATCCTAAGGTTCATCAGATAATTGACATTATTTTTGTGGATATACCTGAAGTTTATGGTTTGTTTTTAAGCAAGGACTGGTCAGAACAACTACATGGGTACTTTGTCATGGATTGGTCTCATTTGTGGTTACCTGAAAATGGACAGCCAAATAAAATCAGGATAAACAAAGAACGTTATCTGAAGCATATTGTAACAGATCTAAATGATCCAAATGAACCTTTCATTACATCTGCAAACACATTTGAAACGCAGGGAATGAATACCTTCTTTGGTAATTTCATGACCGGAATTTCTTCGATTACTGATCCTGGGCAACAATCAGAAGTTATGACCTATACTCAGACATCAACTTTGCCAAGTATGCTAAGTACTGTTGATGAAGCCCAAATATGTTCATTGTACTTTGATGGATCCAAATTCAAAGAAGGAGAAGGAGTTGGTTGTGTACTCATCAATCCTGCAGGTAATAAGAATTTTATTGCTTGCCAACTAGAGTTTGAGTGCACTAATAACACTACCGAATATGAAACACTTCTACAAGGACTTAAGAAAGATTTGGATATGGACGTGCAAAAGTTGAGGGTATTTTGTGATTCAAAAATCATCGTTAGGCAAGTAAGAAATGTCATACATTGTTGATCACCACATCTAAAAAGCTACCAAACTGACGTATGGAGTTTGATGAAAACATTTTCAACATTTAACATAAATTCCATTCCTAGATTAAGTAATTCAGAAGTTGATTTATTGGCCAATGTTGCTTCTAAACTATTTCCCACTAAAGTTCTTTCCCCTAATGTGTTTTCAATGGAATTGTAGTTCATACCGTCGATCCCGGATAACATCACAAATTGGAGAGTATTCGATAATGACCAACATATTATCAACTTCCTACATATGGAAGATACTTTCCAAGGTTCAGTCATTGATGAAGGAACTCACAATGAAAACCTCTGAAACTTCATGGTAATATCAGATCCTAGATCTCTTGAATCGACATCTGATCTGGTAAACTTTATCCCTAGATCTGTTATAAGACTAGAGAAATTTTATGACTTGCATGTTAAATTTAGAGGGACAATAAATTGTAAAATGAACAGTTCTTCTTTGATTTATGAGATGGTTAATTTAGGAACAAAGGACAATCCTCAAAATATTAATCTAGGAACATGTTGTTCCAAGCAAGAACGATATGCTTTTATAAATTTTTTAAAGAATTTAAAGACATTTTTTCATGGACATATGATGACCTGAAAACATTCAACCCCAAAATCATACAACATGTCATCCCCATGAAACCCAAGACTTAGCCTTTTCAATAGAAATTGAGGAAGATACACTCTAAATTGGAACCCACTATTAAAAAAGAATTGAATAAAACACTAACTGCAAAGATAATTTTCCCGGTAAGGCACACATAATGGGTGTCGAATATGGTCCCTATAAGGAAGAAAAGAGGTGAAATTTGACTTTGTGTTGATTTTCGGAACCTAAACTGAGCATATGATAAAGACAACTACCCTGTTCCTCTAGTGGAACAAATTCTACGGCAAGTGTCTGGTTCCGAAAGACTATCTTTGCTAGATGGTTTTTCTGGATACAACCAAGTCCTCATGTCTCCCTCAGACCAGCTTAAAACCACCTTTCGCACCCCATGGGGCACTTATGCTTATAGGAAAATTCCTTTTGGACTGATAAATGTCGGTGCCATTTTTCAGAGAGAAATGGATATTTCTTTTCGTGGCCTCATTAACCAATCATTTTTTGTCTATCTAGATGATGTCATTGTCTTCTCTAAAAACAAGAAAGATCACTTGTCTCACCTAAGGGTTGTCTTGGAATGATGTCGCAAGTTCGACATATCTCTCAACCCTAATAAGTCAGTATTTGCAGTGGAGCATGGTAAACTACTTGGGTTTATATTGTTTGAAGATGGAATGATTATTGACCCTGCAATAACCCAAGCTATTGCTAAACTCCCCCTTCTTTCTTCCAAAAAATCCATGCAGTCCTTTTTGGGCAAGATTTATTTCGTCGGAAGATTTCTCCCAAGTTTCTCGGAAATGGTAAGACCCTTACATAATTTAATAAAAAATGATGTTTTATACCATTGGGGACCACAAGAAAGTCAAGCTTTCAATTCAATTAGAAAAAAGATAATATAATCCCCTTCCTTGATGAGTCCCGATTTTTCTGAGGATTTCACTTTTTATACTTTTCCGTCTGGTCGATCTTATGTTGTTGTGTTAACAAAGAAAAACGCTGAAAGCAATGAGATACCCATTTCCTTCATGAGCTCAACTTTCAAAGGAGAATATCTTAACTACCCAGTATTAGATCAACATGCATATGCTATTTTTAAAGCAATGAAACACTTCTGGACATACCTGCTGAAATCCAGAACCAAGGTTATTGTTCCTTACCTAGTTGTAAGAAACCTATTAGTACAAAAATAAATGGGTGAGAAAAGGGAAAATTGTATGATCTCATTACAGGAATATGACCTCGAAATAACCCTTGCACATATTGTTAGAGGTCAAGGCCTATGTAAACTAGTGGTTGATTCAGTTAAAGAACAGGAAAGTCAAATCAACACCTTAACTGTAAATCAACATAACGAAAAACAAATCAGTTGTGCACAAGTTACTATCAATTCTTGGTATGAGAACATTAAATTGTATTTGACACATGGAGCTTCTCCTCGCAATATTGATCCTAAAACTAGAAGAGCACTCAGGCTAAAATCTACATCTTTCTAGCTAATAAATGATATATTATTTCTAAAGAACTTTGATGGTGTTTTATTGTGTTGTTTAGAAAAGGAAGAGTCGGAAAGAGTGTTATCTGAACTTCATGCAGGTGAATCCAGTGGTCACTTAGGTGGAGATACCACTTCTCACAAAGTGTTAAGAGTCGGGTACTATTCTCCTACTTTGTTTAAATATGCCCATGCACTGTGTCGTAAATGCATAATCTGCCAAAAGGCTATAGGATAGGTGAAAAATGTAGCATTCCCTTTACAACCTGTTACTATAGATTCCCCTTTTCAGCAATGGGGCCTTGATATCATAGGACCAATTAATCCCTCTTCTTCGCAGTAGGACAAGTATATCATTACAACAATGAATTATTTTACTAGATGGTCTGAGGCTATACCTTTGAAAGTGGTGAACACAAATAATGTAGTATCTTTCCCTAACTCTCATATCATCGCTCGATTCGGCATTCCTAAATGTCTGGTCTTTGATAACACCTCTTACTTTTCATCCCTTGAAATGAACATTTTTCCTTTGGAAAAAGGGATTAAAATGAAGTATTATGCAAGCTACTACCCTCAAGGAAATGGCCTAGCAGAATCAATGAACAAAAATTTAATCAAGATTATTAAAAGGACAGTTTGAGAAAATCATAAAAATTGGCACAATGCATTGTATAATGCACTTTGGGATGATAGGGTAACCCCAAAATCCTCTGTTGGTAATTCCCCTTTCTTCCTTGTTTATGGAAGAGAAGTAATTCTCCCTCCACGTGTTTTACTTCCCTCACTCCAACTATCGTAGAAAGTTAAAGAAGAGGAATTCCCTCCTCTACAAAATCGAATAAATGCCTTATTAAAACTGGAGGAAGTGAGAACACAAGCAAAGAAGAAACTTGATCAACATCAACAAATTGTAAAAACATGGGTTGATTCCAATTCTTCTTTAGACAAGAATTTTGATGTCAGAGACTTGGTTCTCAACTGGGACAAAGCTCACGAGGGAAAGGGGGAACATATCAAGTTCCAGAATCTATGGCTGGGACCATTTGTAATTTCTGAAAAATTGAGTCCTAGCTCTTTCCATCTGCATAATCTAGAGGATCAGCGAGACACTTTCCTAGTGAATGGCTAGGCTCTCAAAAGGTATTTCACCTAATGATTTCAGATCCACCCTTTGTACATATTTTTAATTTTATTTTCTATTTTGAATTTTGGTTCTTTTCATTTTGCCTGATTTTGATCTGTTTTCCTAATAATCATGTCTGAGACACCATTTCATTTGTGGAAGGGGAAATCAAAATTTTTATTCATGAGCAGCAATTGACGACTCCTCAAAGTACCAGTGCTGTAAATGCTAAAACTCAGATTAGCAGAAGTAAACTTATGTTCAAAACAGTGTTCCTGGTTTCACTTTAAAATTATGAGAAGACACGATTATCATTAATAAAACTCTTAACGTTGTCCTTGTTTTAAGGAAAACAACTCAATTATACCTTCATGTCCTTGAGATGGTTTCTTAACATAAATATAAATGTTCATATCATCATGAAGATCGTTAAATGAGAAAATAATTGTAAAGGATCAAGTTTTGTTTTCAAAATATGAGATTTTCAGCATTACCCCGCTGTCTTGAATATCACAAAGTTTATGTAAATTTGTAAACAAATTATAGAGATTTGATAGAACCAAAAGGTGTGGGAAGTGTCTGTAAACCCGCTGAGACATTGAACAAGTTTGCTGGTATTCGGTAAATGCATGCATGACGCCAAGGCAACTTCGTCGGGGTACTGAACAAGCCTGTTGGCAGCGTGTGAATGACATTCCATGGCATTTGAAATTAAAAATGGGAAGGGAGAAGAAAATGATTCACAAAAATTGCATTAATGGAAAAACTTCTTGAGCCTTGTGCGCATCAATGACAACTTAGATCATAGCTACATGATGACCTGTTAGCATTAAATATTTAGAAAGAAGACACACACACACACATACACACACACACACACACACATATATAAACAATATTTTTTATCATGCACACGCGTGAAGGTAATGGCCACGGGGAAGAGAAAGAAAGGAAGGAATGGCCAAGTCTAAAAGTACATGGTTCAGGATCGCAATTCTCGGGTGGGCGTGTTTAAAAGAAGGCCTCTATTGTTCGGTGTTCTACAAGTAGCACACAAAGTTCCATGATATACAAATTGAGAAGTGGACTTGTGACCTGGCTAACATTTGATAGACCATCCATAGTTTCTGGATCGCGGGTTGTCAAGCTGGCGGGGTCAAAAACAACACTCTATTGTTCGGTGCCTTGCAAATATCTTATGATAATAAATTGAGAAGTGGATTTTCAAGGTGACCGACTCAACATTCTACTCCAAGGCTGGTGGGCTCCCACAAACGAACAATACATATTTGCGGGTTGTACATTGATCTGATTTCCACCATATAGAAATTGGGTTCTTGGGCTGGCGGGTTCAAAATTGCCTAAGCAAAGCAAAGGGCTCCATCCGACTCCCACTGCACATTTCATAATTCATGTGCAACACCAAGTATGTGATTACCAGATCAGTGTGTGTAGAAACGAGGCAAAAGTAAATATGTGCCTTTATAAAGTATCGACATGAGATTTTATAGATCGTGTACCGATATCACATTCCATACTTACGGGTTCTTGGATGGGAGGGGTCAAAAAATAGGCCTCTATTGTTCTATGTTTTACAAATAGCACATACATTTCTGCGATATACAAATTGATAAGTGGACTTGCCGGGTGGCTGAGAATTTATAGAGCATGTACAGTTTGTGCATCGTGCATTGTCGGGTTGGCGGGGTTAGAAACGGGTGTCTATTGTTCGGTGCCCTACAAATTGATTATGATGCACAAATCCCTTATTCCATACTTAGCCTCTTATTTGGATCACGCACTTGCGAGATTCACACTGTGCCTCTAATGTTCCGTGTCCTGCAAATAGAAATTATAGTATGGCGATATACATATTGACAAATGGACTTGCGGGCTGGCTATATCAACATTGCAGTTCTACTGGATGATAGGCATGCAACGTAGTGGCTTCTCAGTGCAATAAAAAAAAAAAGAAAANAGTGGCTTCTCAGTGCAATAAAAAAAAAAAAGAAAAAAAAAACATTCCTCCAAACAAGTTTGACAAATTCAAAGAAAGTAAAGGAAAAATTGTTTACTATGGAACAAAAGCAGAAAAAGAATTCACCTTTGCATTGATTCATGTACATCTCTGGGTAGGAGTTCTTTGCACCTTCTAGTTTCTCTTTATGTTTCTATCAACCGAAATACAAAACAAAAGGGATATGAACATAAGCTTAGATGTTAAGAAAAAGGCAACTACTATGTACATATATACAAAAAAAATAATTTGAATAAGATAACTAAAGTCAAAAATAGTTTTTTTGAGGATGTACCTTATTTTTTCTTTTT
>SNQJ01S0048241.1:0-17150 GCA_010110895.2 Picea sitchensis | reverse complement strand
ATATGTCATAATTCAAGTGCAATACCAATTGTATCGTGATCAGACCAATATGTGTCTAAGACAAACATATTGTATTGAGAAATGGTCACATTGGACCAGACATGGTCAATAAGAGCATTTTGCGGATGGGTTGTGTTGTTCAAAAGAAACCACAAACTTTATTTGCACATGTAGTTTTTCAATTCTTTTGTTCTCCCAGTATTTTGTAGCATGTCAATATCGAAGTCTCCTACAAGTACAATGGATCCATTCACATGGAAATGGTCCAATGCATTGGAAATAAAATTTACTATCTTGGAGAATGTTGCATGGGGAGCAACGTATAGATTTAGTATTGCAACTTTTGTTCCATGGGATTTTTTTTTGGCAAGCACCAGTTCAACATTATTTTCTTCGATATGTATGTGGTCCAAAATTGGCACATGTTTTTTCACCAGTATCATCACCCCATGTGTAATGTAACTTGATATGCAATTGTGATTTGGGAATTGTTTGTTCTGCATTCATAATTCCATGTGTGTTTCCTGCAAGCACATAATATCGGATTGCATTAAATCATAGTCATTCAATATATCATCCATGTGTGCATTTAATCTACGTGTGTTAAGCGACAATATTGATACAGATGAATTTGTTTGTATGGATTGGTAATCATAATGAAGTTTCCATTTTGCGGTGGTCCTCAATCGTTCCATCTCAGTATCAACTTTTTGTTTCACTTTGAAGTTATATTTTGTCATAGGACTTAGTAAATACAAGGAGTCTATGCTTCTGACATGGGACAGTGTTGTGTATACAATTCCATGTATCTAAATTCTAGCAGGCAGAAATGCAACATTATCAAGTGTTAGGCCTTTTGATCTGTGGACTGTACGTGCATGTGCAAGTTTAATCGGAAACTGTTTGTGAATCTTCAGTCAACCTGTCTTTGTTGATGTTGATACTGGCTTTGATATTCACAAAATAGGATTCCAATCGCTTGTAGTGTTTGAATTATATAGATAAGACAACTTGCTTTCTTGTCGCTTGCCTATATGCGGTTCATGGAACTTAATCCAAAGGACATCTACTTTTCCTGTTTTTGTATAGCCTTTCAGTATTCCATCTGCACTATTCACCAAGCCATCCTACGAATCATAATTACAGGCATATATTTCAACTAGCATTTCTAATTTTAGTGCAAGGTGCAAAGGTAAAGTAACTGAATGTTCATGACATGGGACATTTCCATGGTTGTCTTCTTCCAAGTCAACCGAATTGATGATGATATTATCGCCAGACATGAGTGACAGCATGTGGCTATTATGCTTTGCAACATCCTTATTTATGTAGAACAGGTAAGGGAACGTTGGATCTGTTGGTGCAGGCCGTAAGCACCTCAAATTGATATAGGTCAAGTCATCATATGTTTGGCTTTTTGTGCACATTCTATTCAGAATTGCAATGAATGTTTCATATGTCTGGCGCATTGTAGTATGCAGCTCAAAGAATTTAATATTGTCTCTCTAGAAGTCATGGGTCATTGTTTCCATGTTAACGATAGGTTGTTCAAATATCAAAGAATCTTGTATGGGTTGTGCCTGGTAAAGATCACCACAGAAGATCATGTCAATGTTTCCAAAGTATTTTCTCTACACATGTTTTATGCTTCTTAGCCGGATGTCAATGGAATACAAGAAGAGACTGCTAATCAAAGATGCTTCATCTATAAAGACAAGTTGGATTTCCTTGTAAATCTTAGATAATGTATCCAACATTTCCTTGCTAAGTGGAAGAAACTATGACTTGTTAAAAGGCATTAAAAATGCAGAGTGGACTATTGTTCCACCATCATTGTATGCAGTTTTTCCTGTGTATGCAAATATTAAGCCCTTTGGTTTCATAGGATCAGAGAAATTATTTGAATCATATATTCATATAATCATTTGGAACAATGCTTTAGCTATGAATGTCTTGCCTGTTCCTACTCTACCTATAAGGAACACGTGCACAGGAATGTTCATGTTCAATTGTTTTTTAAGGGCAATGTCCTTTACAATTGTTTGTTGTTCATGATTCAACAAACGTCTTATTCTATGGTATTCATTATTTTCAATCAGGAAAGGATGTTTTGTAACTTGAAAACCAAGGTTGATATGTTTTTCACTTTCAGCCACTGGAGGATGAGGAAAATCCACTTGTAAGTCATAGGACTCGGAAGGAGTTCTAGTTGTTTTTGGGTTTCTGAATGTCTCATCATGATCTCTAGGTTTTTATAGGTCATTAAGTGCAACTTCTAGATCACCCCATGTTGTATTAACATTGTAAGTAAATCTAGCTTCATTGATATGCACTATAGTCTCAAAGGCAACATACACAGCCTCCCATGTAGAGAAGTTATGTATTAATGTCTCTTCGTTTTCATGGAATGGAACGTACAGTAGCAGTTTTTCTCTACAATAGTTTTCATAGTCACATTGTTTATTGTATTTGGCATACCGTATAACAGAGGGTTTTTTTCTTTTTGATATGGGTGTCCCATTTTTTTTGTAATGTGATACGAATTCTACTAAGAAGATATGCCTAATAGGAGATGGATGTTGTATGTAATAATCAATAATAGAGCGACATATGATGTCCTCTAAATTATCAGGTTCTTGTTGCAGCAAAACCGGTGGTTTAAGCATAAATGTGTGTTTTTCAAGTGGAGATGTGTTTATGAAGACACATTTTCTTGAACGAAAAGTGAGGGGCAAAGAAAGGGAAATTGTTAATCCCTAATATTGTCTCACTACCCCTTAATTGGGGCATATTATATTAGTAATGTTATTTTATTTATGTCCACTTTAGGCCATTGGTTGTAATTATACCACTTAGTCTCCTATATATACCAAGGAGACATTTTCATTTTGAATCATCTTGTACTTGAACATTTAAGTGGGGTAAAAGGAGGTTGCCCCCTCAAAGAGGCTTATTATTTGAAATTATCTCTTTTTCAAGGCGTTGAGTACTTTTTTTGAGGTTTTTCTATGCTATATTGATATTTATTTCTTAACATATGGTATCAGAGCTCAAGGTCTTGGGGTTTCGCTGCTACATCTGAGACACCTTGGCATTTTCGCTATAAATTTTTTTCTACAACATTTCAGAAGGAAAGGCTTGGATGATATTTAGTAGATAGATCAAGGTATGTTGGGTTCAACATTCATCTCCTGAGGATTTATACTTTCGGAGATACAGCCTGTACAAGATAGGGTTTTGGAATCATCCTGAACTGAGTCATTGCAGAATTTTTGATATAAAATGTTTTCTATAATGTTTCAGACCCTAAAATCCAAAGGATAATTACATAAATTAGTAAGGTATCTTTGGTAAAAATTTCACATTCTGGGTCATCTTACATTTGTAGATACACCCTATGTAAGATAGGGTATCTGACTAGTCCTATTGACTAGTCTCAAGAAGGTGTTCTAGGTAAAACAATCATAACTTCTTCCTAGAGTATCCGAATTGAGTGGGACTGGTTTCATTGGATCTTGGACAGTCTGTATTATTTTGGGTGAGAGTTTTAGAATTTTATATCAATTATTTTGCGTGGGGCACACTATACAATTGAGATCTCCTGGAAAGGCCAAAAATCAGCAAGTTGTGGGGAAGTTACCGTAAATTCCACTTGGCACATACAATTTTGATCAGACCTGTGGAATTGCAAGGAATAAATATTAGAGAACAACATAAAATAAAGTTTCATGCCCAGAAGGGCCGAAACTTGTGAGATACAACAGAAGAAATATTGTCTAGCAGAACCACCTCAAAATCAAGGTTCAAAAGTGATACTTGGCCAACATGCCACCAAAAAAGGGAACCTCTACACCAAATAAGCCTCCATAAAATCCTACATGGACTGGACTCTTGATGAAGGTGAGAAGAAATGTGTGGAGACATAAATGAACTACAAAAGGAAGCTATGTTGGATACTAGGATGGATGGTTTAAAAGGGATATCATGGAGGTATTGAAAAATTTATTATAGAGAAGACACTGAAAGTGAAAATGCATCCCATAGAAATTACCATGATGAGGACACGAGGATGGTGAATCAAGAATGGAGAAACTCCAACTTTGGTTTGAAGACCAACCATGTTCCTAAGATTGATATGAGAGGAAGTTTGATGCTTGGGACCCAATCACGCTGGATGCATCGGATGGAGCAATTCTGATCTCCATAATGTGCCACATACACAAAGGTCTGGTACTTATATTTAGAACCTAATCAATTTTGTATGGTGTCGATGGCTTTGTTCTCACAAATCACTTGTCCCTTGGAAAATTTTCATGAAAATGATAGCACTATGAAAGGGATCTGAAGACAATACCTTCTTTGTAATTGATAAATCTCAAACAAAGGGTTCAGTTACAGGAGCACATTGAAATTCAAAGATTGAATATAAGGTAACCGATATTCCAGGTGAGCACTTGATTGTTGATGTATTCATAGGAAATTTAAAGGATAACATTCAACATGAGGTTTGCCTTTGGGAACCCAAATCATTGAAGAATGCATTTAAGGTGGCAAGAAATGTTGAAAGTAAAATATGGATATGGCTACTAGAGGGACCAATTAACATCTATAGAGAACAATGCTCTATTCTAAAACACCTCAACCTACAAGGTTGACACCTCAACAATTGGAGGAAGAAAAGAAAAGGTTTATGCTTTAGTGTGGCCAACCAAGTGTAGTAAGGGACATTAGTGTGGTGAAAGAAATTATTCTACATCGATTGTGAAGAGGAAGAAGAACAAGAGCGAACAGGACCATCTCAAGATGAAAGCGTAAAAGCAATTTCATTACGAAGAGTTGTCCATGATATTGTGTAATGCATTGGTTGAATTAGCACTCCTCAAACCCTCAAAGGTCGAAGGATACATCAAAGAAAAGGTAATAGTCCTAATTGATTAGGTAGTACTCATAATTTCATTCTCAATTAGCTAAATATCTCAATTTCTTTGTATATCTGAGTTTCAAGTAATGATTGGATGGAGGAACTATCAATTGCTCAAAGAAATGCAATAAGATCAATCTTACTATGGGGGAATATGTAATGAATAGTCCAATGATTTCTATACCCATGGGTGGTCTTGAGATGTTATTACTAGGAATCCAATGGTTACAATCATTAGGATTAGTGTTTTAATTTTCAAGAACTTTTCATGAAATTTTCATTGGAAGGGAAAATAAATTGAGTTAAGAGGTTATCGGAAACTTGGTAAGTTGATAAGCTCTAGCGACATGACAAAGTGTGAAAAGAGACCCATCAAGGTGTTGTTTCACAACTATGCTCACTAAGTGTTCAAACATCTAAGCCATCTATTCCAAGATCTCCAAAGGATCATTGATAAGCATTCTAAGTATTTGAATATATTCCCAAAGGTTTTTCCTACCGAAATCATGATCATTAAATTCACCTAATTCTTAGGAGTGTTCCTCTTAACATGTCGAGAATCTGGTCACCCTTACTCCCAGGAAGAGTGAAATTGAGTGCATGGTTGGAAAAATGTTAGAAATTTTAGGAATTATTATACCTAGCCAAAGTTCTTACTCTACGGTGGTAATGGTATTCAAGAAAGATAGCTCATAGTATGTCCAAATTATAGAGAGCTCAACAAGATCACTAATAAAGATAAGTTTCCCATTCTCGTCATTGATGATTGTTAAGATGAACTACATGGGCAGTCTATTTCACAAAAGTGGATCTACATTCAGGGTATCATCATATACTACCAGATGAAGAAGATATCCCAAAAACAACATTCGAACTCATG
This sequence comes from Picea sitchensis, assembly GCA_010110895.2. NCBI lineage: Eukaryota > Viridiplantae > Streptophyta > Pinopsida > Pinales > Pinaceae > Picea > Picea sitchensis. The sequence continues at coordinate 11,349 of SNQJ01S0048241.1, read as the reverse complement.
AATGCCATTATGAATTTTTGGTCATGCCTTTGGCCTTACAAATTCACCTTCCACATTCAAAGGTTGATGAATTCCATTTTCAAGCCCTTCCTTCCAAATTTGTGTTAGTATTTTTGATGATAGACTAATCTATAGAAGTCTTGGGAGGAGGAGGATCATGTCGACATGTTGACAAGGTGCTACAACTTCTAAAGAACAACTATATGCAAACCATCAAATCCTTTGGAGTAAATAAGGTAGAGTATTTGGGTCATATTGTATCTCTGAAGGTGTGTCAAAGGTAGACCCTAACAAGATTAAGGCCATGATGGACTAGGATTCCCAAAGCATTAAAGAATCTTAGAGGATTTTGGGTTTTGATAGGTTACCTGACAAGTTTGTTTGGAACTATGGAGAATAGCATCACCTTTAATGACACTAACTAAGAAGGATGCATTTTCATGGACTCGGAGAACCTTCATTTTGAACAACTTAAAGAGGTGATGTGTAAAGCTCTGTCTTGACCACACCAGACTAAAACCTTGTGTGGAATGTGATGCCTCGGGAAATTGAGTTGGTGTTGTCCTAATGCAGAAGAAAGGCCCCTGGCTTTGAAGGAGAGTCACGACCACTCAAGGAAAGGACTTACACAAACCATTTATGAGAAAGAAATGGTTGAAATACTACATGTGCATTGAAGAGTAAGAGATCCCTTACCTAATGGGTAGGCACTTCAAGGTCCAAAAGCAGGATCATGATAGTCTTAAATACTTCACTGAACAAAGGCTATCTTCAAAGAAGAACAACAAAAATGGGTAATAGATATTGGGTTATGATTTTGGAAATCATCTATAAAGGAAACAAAATGTTGTGAGATGCACTCTCAAGAAAGGATGAATATATTTAGGACTTTCTCTATGATATCTCGATCATACAACAGGTGGATAATAGAAGTAAAGGGATGAATGCAAGGGACAAACCAAAAAAGTGTGGACTCTCATTCCAAAGGTTTACCATGAGTTAGTGCATCGAGATACATGGAAAAATGATTCACTATGGTACAGATAGAAGCTTATATTTATGTAGAACTCCCAACTCAAACAAAAAGTACTATTAGGTGCACACCTCTCGGTAGGAGGGCACTCGAATTTTGAAAACCTACCATAGAGTCAAGAAGAGTTTTTTGGGATGGCCTTAAAGCCGATGTTCAAAGGTTTGTGGCGGAGAATGTTTGGTTTGCCAACAAAATAAGGTGGAAACAATTAAAGCCCGGTGTTTTACAACCATTATCCATCCCAAATTCGTGATTGGGAGGAGGTTTCCATGGATTTCATCACCCATGGGGTTACACCAAAGTCGAAGGAAAGAGTGTCATTATGGTGATTGTTGATAGGTTGAACAAGTATGCACACTTTTGTACTCTCCCTTCAAGATAGTGCAGTTGCCATCACATTCATGGAAGCAGTTCAAGAAAATATACATGGCAGCCCAAAGATTGTGGTAAGTGATAGAGATCCCATCTTCCTTTGGACATTTTTGGATGAAATTATTTTCTTGTTTGGGTACTCAATTGGCTCCTTAGCTCATCTATCATCCTCAATCTGATGGACAAACCGAGATAGTGAACAAATGTTTGGAAGTCTACCTTCATTGCTTTGTCTCACATAAACAAACACAATGGTTCAAGTAGTTTTTCCCTTGGTGAGGAATGGTGGTATAACACTTCTTTTCATACTATAACAAAATGACACCATTATGGCACTTTATGGATACCACCCTCCTTCCATCACTTCTTCTCTAAAAAGAAAAATCTAAAGGTTCAAAAGGTGGAAGATCACATTGAGAATCAACAGTTCTCCAAATCTTAAGAATAGCGACCATGGCACAAAATGCATGAAAACAACAAGCATATCAACATCACTTAGTGAAAGAAGTTTTAAGTAGGGGATTGGGTATTTTTAAGACTACAACCATACAAATAGATGTCCCTCAGAAGCAAGCCAAGAAGGATAATAGGAAATTATCCTTACAAAGTCTTGTGGCCCTTATAAGGTGTTGCAAAGATTGGTACTATGGCATACACATTGGAGATGCTTGCATCTTCCTAGGTATAGAGTTTTCCATGTTTCATTCTTAAAGAGGGATTTATAGGTGACAGATCAGTTCAAACTATATTGCCAAAACTTGATGAGAAGGAAAAATCATATTAGACTAAAGCCATCAGCAGTAAAAGATTCTGACTAGGGAATAGATTCATTTCAAAGTATCTTATTAAAATGGAGGAAACTCTGGGTTGAAGATGATTATTTTATCTGAAGCATCGAGTTACTCCAAGCGTTTTGGACAACACTTCTCTCAAGGGAGGGGCATGTTAAGCCACAATATTGGCTCATTACCCTTAATTGGGGCATATTATATTAGTAGTGTTATTTTATGTGGCTTTAGGCCATTAGTTGTAATTATACCTCTTAGTCTCCTATATATACCAAGGAGAAATTATACCTCTTAGTCTCCTATATATACCAAGGAGACATTTTCATTTTGAATCATCTTGTACTTGAACATTTAAGTGGGGTAAAAAGAGGTTTCCCCCTTGAAGAGGCTTATTATCTGAAATTATCTCTTTTTCAAGGCGTTGAATACTTTTTCTGAGGTTTTTCTATGCTATATTGATATTTAGTTCTTAACAACAATGTGAATTGCTTGCTGAGCAGACATTTGTTGAATATTAAGAAATGTATTTCCAAGGGTGTGTATCATTTGTATGGCATCAATATGACTTCTTTCATGTTCTTTGCATATTTTTATGAATGCAGATGTCATAGATTTGTCAATCTTCTTCATATACGAGGTGCAATAGGTTGCTGCAGCATATGCATTTAGCACGTACTGTGCATCTGTATTTGCTTTCCACATAACTGGCATGTCCTTGGAGAAACTATTGTTCTAGATATGCAAGATTTTTCGTTTAGGGAAAAGTGTTGGCTGCCTAAGAGTTATTTGTATGGATTACTCATCTTCTGATAGATTTACCTGTGTCAAGAAGGAATCAAAGCTCATCATTTCATCAATTCCTCCTTGCTCTAGAAATGAAAACAAGGATTTAGATTTCTCAACAACAACACTGTCCTCTAAACTAATTGGCTCTATGATTCTTGTAGCTCTCATTGGCGGAACGGGGAAATTGTATTTGCAATGCGAGCTTTTTCATTTTCTACAACTTCTTGCATGGTAATGTATATGGACTTTCGCAAGGTCTGGTTCCAAATGATCTGTATTGCATGTTATGTATTTATTCACAAATTGTTCGATCTTTCAATTCTTATCAGCTCCATAGACTGGTGCACCCTCTATCCAAAATAGTGCGTGGTCATGCTCATTTCCCCTATTCTAGAATTCAGTCACAAAAAAGTAGTCAGATATTTTTCTGAAAAATGTTTCATCATGGCATATCAATTGTCTCAAAGCATTTATTCTATGTCTATAGTATTGAGTACATGTCATCGGGTCTTTTCTTATGAGGTAGTCAATGTCATTATTTTCCAGTGTATCATTTTTTTTTTTACGTTTCCTGTTACTATGCAGGTCCGAAATGATAGCAACCAATGGATCCCAGCAATGCTCTGCACTTGTAAATGTGATGAAAAATGTTGGCGGTCCCAATTGTCGGATCATTGCAATTTTTTTTTTTTTGTTTTGTTGTAAATAGTCAGGAGAGGTGCAGATGTTCTTGAAATATATGTATCCAATATCATATTTCAAAGTTTTTTCTAGTTTTATTTTTTACTTCACATAATTGGCCAACAAATTTCTTCCTTGTAACTGACCTTTTCTTATTCGGACCCACATGCAGGATAGAACTTGCTCTATTATTATGCACATTGTTTTGAAAAACAAAGTTGTTATGTGACAGGAGAAGTAACTGCTTGAATGTAGTAGCTCCTATCGGACTATTTTATGATAACTGAATCGTTCTATAATATCAGTGCCACATGGATATTCGTAGAACAGTGTTGGAAAGTTCATTTCCTTAGCGAATTTGTCCTTGAATATTCCAAGTGGACGTTGCCCCTCGCTAGGTGCGATTTCGACAATTTTGTGTTGCAAGTCACAAATGCACTGTGAATCAGTGAATCCATGGACCAATGTTTCAACAGGTGTTTCAGTCTTTGATTCATCACTTGTATCATAATCACTAGGATTTTCGAGAGTCTTTGTAGAGTTTCCATGTGCTTTTGCGAGAACACTGTTCTAGTTGGAATTTATACAAATGTTCTCTGCTTTGTACAAGGCCCTGGAACATAATTCCTTTAATTCTTTCATAACAACATGCACACGCACTTTGCCTGTCTGATATACATTTTTGTATTGCAAGTGTCTTTTCAGAGCCACATCGATTGTAATTGTATTGTTAATGAACTGTGGCAACACTTTTTGCACAACATCTAGCTAAACAGGCACATTAATAATTGATCATGTTAAGCTCATCTGGGGTCTCTTATAGCCCCAAGGTCTGATTTGAGAAAATGCAATTCACAGAGAGAGAAGTCTCTCCTCAATTTTTGTAAGTGCACTTACATCTTTTAGTGGTGTATTACATCTTATTCGGTCAAGAGTTGCAAACTATGGCATTTTTCCATTTTCAAGTGATCATTTGCATGGAAGAAAAACTTTCTCACTAGAAAATGGTTTATCGTTGGCTGTCAACCGAAGGTATTATTCTTGCAAATCAGGCGTGAAAGACTTACTATTTTTTGAAAAATTCAATTGTTCACAAATTGCACATGCAATGGAAGGAGTGTCTTTCATTTGTTTCATGTAGGTTTGTCTTGCATTTTTTTTTTCGTAGGGAAGTATGGGTAGAAATTGTTTCATGTTTTTCATGTACATCATGAACTTTCATAGTTGCATGACCATTCTGAAATATGTAAGTGCACATGTTTATGTTTTGTTCTACACAAACAAATTTCTCTACTTTGTCATATGTGAGTTTCTCTCTAAAAGGAAGTGTAGCAATGTATTTTTTTCTCTTGTGCATGACCTTTTTCAAGTTGTGGTAACTTTCTCTATGTTTCTTTCCCAAGGGTGGGATGACCTAGTGGAAATTGGGATGATTTTCAATCTCACCCAATTTCTCAGAAACTATTTTACGTTTTTTGTTCAAGGCCTCTATTTTCTTATTAGAAGTCGGATGAATTTGGGGAATAATTTTTTTCAAATTGTGATAACTTACTCTACATTTTTTGTTTAATCCCTCTATGGCCTCATCACAACTGAAATGAATTATAGGCACACTTTTTTTGTTCAATCCTTGCCTGCCCATTTCACAACTGGGAAGACTCTCGTTTTGACTAAAAAACATTCCACACATATGCAGATTCGATGTCGTTTGGGTGGCATTCACACTCAACCCTGAACTACCGATATCTCCAAGCAAAGGTTCATAATGGATATGTGTTGTATCTATTTTCAACAACAGGATGTGAATTATTCGATCGTAATTTGAATCGGTAACCCAGGAATGGACAGTGCCAGCTGGCAAGGCCGACCAAACCTGGATCTTCACCCTGAATACCATAGACAACCATTGCAAATAGAATATGAAACCCTCCATATTCCCTTCTTCATATGGAAGCGCCATGTTCACAAGGTATTGCTTCCAACTTCCAACTGTCGACATATTTTCCAAGAGATATGGGCAAAGGTGTTGATGCAAGCACCTAAAATCCTATTCATTTCTACCTATAATCCCATTGCAGAAGGAATGTACAGTGCAAAGACATTGTGACTGAAGATCGAAGTCGGCTGCTACCAAACAACAAATTGCAATAAATAGACTGTCTCCATAGCTAGACACACCATTTGTTGCCAGCTATAAACCATAGCAATCTATGCCATCCAAAATCTATTTCCATTGCAATTGAAGGTCTTTGCAAATAACAAATAAGTAGATACGAGGACCTTCTATATTTCATATGGACATTTTTCTGTACAATAGTGGTTCATAATGGCCACTGAGGGCACCGACATCATGGAAAAAGATGCAATATGGATTGTTAGATGCAGTTTTGTTGAATAGTAGATATCTTGTTTTTCTTGTCAATGACCATATGCTAACTGATATATTCATCCAGTTAGACAACCACCAAATAAAAAATGTATCTCCCTAAAGTCCCCTCTGATGTGCAGGCAGAACTGGAGATGCAGACAACCACATCTTTGAAAAATATGTAGCCACATCATTTATTCCATGCAACTGTCGAAGAAAGTCAGATTCCAGTTCGTATTCATAGGACTGCAAATCCTCAACATCGCCATTTTTAAAAGAGGGCAAGAAATAATCTATCAATCCATTGCGCAGCTCAGTCGACGAATACAAGAAATGCAATAGAACCTAGAATGTTTTGAAAAGGAAATCCCCAAAAGTATACGATAATGCATCCAATCTAAAAAGGCCATTCCTATGCAAAATCACGTCAATGTTGTCATGTACAATGGATTGTGTATATTTTTTATATGACTTAACATCTATTACCTCTTTCATCTTTTCAGCTGTCATTTTGAAGCTGTTTGCTAGCTACTTTCAGTTTCTATCAAAACAGAGAAAAACACAGGCAAAAAATATAAACTAGCAAAATAAAAAAGAAAAACAAAATAGCACACCAATCCCCATATGTATCTTTAAACCTTATTCTTCTCAACTTGAATCCCCCTAGTTCCCATAGCATATGAGAAGAAAACAGACCGACACTGGAAACTGAACCAGACAAAAGAAAGACCGCAAAAAAATAAAACCATAAATTAACTCAACAGAAAGAAAACAGGCAGACGCGGTTTTCCCGCCCACAGAGTAGAAGCATACACTGCGTCTACACCGCGCCCGATGTTTCCATATTCTAATAGATCCCAACCACTTTTCGTAAAGGCCTCTGCATTGCAATTTTTGAAAAAACTATGGACGCGACATCCACCATATGAAGACACATTGTTTCCAGGAATAGAAACTAAGAGCACAAACAAAAATGGTTTGGAATAGAATATTGAAAATCACCAAGAACAGGGAAACTTACCCATCAACAAAGGATGAGAAGACCTCAACGCCCCAAAAAATGAAAACCACAACAACAGGTCCAAAAAATTGCAAAGTTGAAGAACAACAAACCAACGAACAATCATGAAGAGCTTGAACTGCAAGTGTAGGACCTCAACTTTGCAAAGTTGAATCAAACAAGAACCATAATCATTGAATGAAATAGCGACCAAGGATGGAGCACAAGAGAAGGGATGTTGACCATGAACAAAACTATATTTCAAGGCATCTGTACAATAAACATTTAAGACTGGCAGAGCTCTTAGGTAAACAATTAAGATAGTAAGGACCATCGAAGGGCATAGTCCTGTGCAAGAATTTAAGAAAAGATGCAACATGGCAGGACTGTTCTCTCGAAGAACGCAACAATAAAGCATAAATCAGACATAGCAATATCGTGGAGAATGTATTCAACCTAGTAGAAAATTCTAAGGGGAAACATTCGAACTAATGCTAGCATTAATCCACGTTCCACGAATGCATAACAAAATTTATGATTCAAAAAGACCATATACTACAAAATACTTTGGAAATGAAAACATATTTTACATTGGGAATAGTGAAGGCAACAATAAGACCTCCAATTTGTTGTCCAATCATATCTTAACAAACATGATACTATTTATTATATAAAATCGATATTTTCACTTCCCTTGTTCCAACAATAGACAATAGTGAAATATTTTTGGTCAACGCACAAACTAATGCCAGGTCAATGATTTATCGATCACTAGAGTCCCTCTATGCCTACGACAGGGACTAATAAAATCACAGTTAAACAACAAAACCCTTAGCTAGTTATATGGCGAGCCAAGTTGGGCAACAGGTCACTGATTTCAAAGAACAGGTGTTAAAATCCAAGTGCCAAGAGATCGTGCAGAGGTTGATTTCGATATGTAGTTGTTTGGAAAGATTGAGGCATTGAGTATCCAAATCCAAAAAAAATGTTGAAGAAAAATTTATGTTCAGATGACAAAAAACATGGCACCGTTTTGGTAGGATTTCCAAAGATAGACCACCAACATTTCTAATTCTTCAGATATTTTTGAGTATCAAGACGCCCTCAGGAAACAATTGGTTATTTCTTGAATTGAAGAATGAGTCAGATTCAATTTGGCATTTTCTTAAACACCTGCTGCAATGATCACTACAGTTGTTTCCCTAGAAAGTATCAGTTTGCAATCTCGATCCTTTTGGATGTGAGGGTGTTGCAGTTCGCGTGCTTGAAAATATTGTTTGATTATTTTGAGCTCTATGGAAAAATGTCTCTGCGTTCATGTTAAATACAATCACAACCAAGAGCACTGCACAATTGAAGAAGTTGAGTTATGGGCTTCATATGGAGCATTGTGATCTTGTGTTGGTTGCACAAAAGGTTTGTCTTGGTCTTTACAAGGGTGTCACTACCAGTTACTTGGATGCGTTGGCTACTGAAACTGATGCTGCCATGACTGCAAACCATCCAGATTATGCACAGTTGGCTGCCAAAATCACAGTTTCCAATCTTCACAAGAATACAAAGAATTCATTCTCTGAAATGATAAAGGAAATGCATTCTCACGTCAATAAAATATATGGTTTGAAGTCTCATTTTATTTCATACAATGTTTATGAAATCATTATGAAGAATGCATCTCGTCTGGATAGTGAAATCATCTATGATAGGGATTTTGATTATGACCACTTTGGTTTTAAGACATTGGAGAGATTGTATCTTTTAAAAAACAATGGAGTTGTTATTTATTGGCCTCAAAATATGTTAATGAGGGTTGTTGTAGGGATTCATAAGAATGAAATTGATTTGGCTATCAAAACTTACCATTTAATGTCACAACTCTAGTTCACCCATGATTCTCCTACACTTTTCAATGCTGGGACACCAAGGCCACAACTGAGTAGCTTCTTCCTTGTTTGCATGAAAGATGATAGCATTGAGGGGATATATGATACTCTAAAGGAATGTATTGTAATAAAAAAATCATATGGAGGACTTGGTGTTTCAGTGCATAACAACTTGGAAATAATGGAGAAAGCGCCAGTTCTAAGCACTAGTTATAATATTCAGTTGTGAGAGTCAGTTGTAGGCGTGTTAAGTGCCAGTTCTTAGTTAAGAGTCTAGTTGTCTTTAGTTTGCATGTAACCAACTCAGTAGATTCTTTTCTTATATAAATATGTAATCCGTGTTCATTGAATAATAGAGAAGTGAGCGTAGCCTCACCATGTGTTTGGTTCATATATTTTATCTTGGTATCAGAGCCATGGGAGTGAGGTGCGTAAATTCTAGAGGTTCGCAGGTCTCTCCTCTGGTAGGGTGCGAACTTCCTTCTCGATTTTCACAACCCAATAACGGGTGAGGTGCGAACTCCCCACAACCAAGTAAAGGGTGAGGTGTGGACTCCGCCAGGACTCTCCGCAGTCAACTCACGGGCAGTGTGAGGTTGGAGCATGAGGTTGAGTGGATCGGTTATAGTTTTAAACATTTTCTTGAGTTTAATTCATAACCATTTGCGTGAGTTTATAGTTTCATGATTTGCGTATACAAAGTTGAGCTACCAATCGTGGGCATCTATTTTTAACCGTGAAGTTCGCATGGTGAGTGAAGTTTTGAATGCATACATGTGGTAGTGAAGTTTTGAATGCATGCGTGTGGTAGTGAAGTTTTGAATGCATGCGTGGTGAGAGAGCTTGCATGCATAAGTGCCTTTTATTTTTTGAGCATTTAAAAATAAAACGTGCATTCAAAATTTATACATGGTGGTGGTGAGTTTTGAATAAGAAGTTTTCTCTTATACATGCAAATAAGAAAAGGGAGTTATTCAATTTTTATTATTATTATTAAAAGTGGATAAAGAGTATGCATGTGGAGTTTAAAACTTTATATGAACCATAAAGAAGTTTATTAAATAGGGTAAGAGATTTAAGAAATTGTGAAGTGGATTTTTATTCAAAGTGGGCTTTATTTTGAAATATAAGTGGATATTAAAGTTTATTCAAGAGAATATTATTTGTGATATTTTGTGTGTGAAAGTTGAGAGCTAAGATTGAGTCGGATCGGTGGTATCCGAAGGAAGAGCGACAAAAAGTTGCATATCCTTGGTACTTTTCTTGGAGAGACTAAATTGCAGTGATGGAAAATCCACTGGCAGAGACCTACCTCAATGAAGTGAACAAGTTAGATGGCTCAAACTTTATTAACTGGAAATTCAAGATGCAGACGCTCATGGAGGGCTATGGTGTATGGAACATTGCGAAGGGAACTGAACTGAAACCTGATGCGACTACCGGTGCAACAACAACACAGATCCAAGATTGGGAGAAGAGAAAAAATTAGGCAAAGGTATTGTTGCACATGTCTGTTAAAGATAGCATAATTCCACATATTAGAGACACTACAACTTCTGCTGCAACATGGACAAATCTTAAAGCATTGTATGAAACTAGAAACACAAATCACATTTTGTTCCTGAAAACTAAATTGCTAGGCATTAAGATGGATGGAAATGACTTTGTTAGTTCATTTTTGGGTCGCATTAAAGAGGTGAAAGACAAGCTAGTAAATATAGGGAAAACTGTTTCCAATATTGATCTAGTGACTATTACCTTAAATGGTATGCTAGAAGACTATCATATGTTCATAACAGGTCTTGCAGCAAGGGAGAAACCTCCTACGTTTGAAGAACTGATAGGTATTTTTTTGCAAGAGGAAGACAGGCACGGGAATCTGAAGTCTCCGAGTAAATATTTGGCACTGTGGTCAAATAATAGATCTGCGAGAGGGAGATCAGGAGTAAGAGGTAGAGGAGGCAGTTCATGGTAGAGAGGCAGTTCATGGCAAAGAGGCAGTTCATCGTAGAGAAGACAATCTCCAAATCAAGGTATGCACTCTGATAGGAATGAGTCAAAGAGTTGTTTTTATTGTGGTCGACTTGGACATATGGTTAAAGACTGTCATAAAAAGAAAAGTGATGAGGCTAGGAATAAACCTAGAACACATTCAGGTCATTATGTAGAAAAATCTTCAAATCAAGATCTTAGATTATTTATTGATAGTGATGATATTGATGAACCCCCGAATTTTGACTCACGGGATCTTAGGTTGTTTGTGTCTAATGCTTCTTTATCTAATGAAACAAATGATTCTGATGCCTGGTTTGTGGATTTCGGAGCATCAGTACATATGACTTGTAATAAAAATTGGTATGCTAATTTTAAAGAAACACATAATGGTGCCAGCATATATTTTGGAGATGACCGCGCTCATCAGATCAAGGGATATGGAA
>SNQJ01S0048240.1:96638-107298 GCA_010110895.2 Picea sitchensis | reverse complement strand
AGGGATGAGAGTGTTACCCACAAGCACTTTCACAGAGATGATAAGGATGGCTCGTGATGAGACCCCCTTTCCCTTGGCCATGCAACCAAAGTTCACTGCCCTTCTGTGGTAACCAGATAGTGGCAATGTCATACTGTTAGGTACCCATGAACATAATAGGTTGGCTTGTGATGAGACCCCCTATCCTCTTGGCTAGGTCTTGTTTTTGTTATTTTTCTTTGGGTCCCTCCTGTTTTTTGTTGAGAGGCCTTTTATTGCCTTCTCGAGGATCCCTGGGCGAGGCATCTCTAGGTTTCATTTTATGGATTTTATCTTTTACCAACTACTTTTACCTTCTGGGCCTTTATCCCTTCTTCCCACAAGATAAAGTGCAACCCCACAAACAGATCATCCTAATGCCCGTCCTATGGGAATGGGACAGATGAGTGGGAGATAAGATGTAAAAGTGATGATATGATGGGAGCGGATGATGGCTCTTCATAAATCCCCCCGGTGGCAAACCAAATCCTATGGGTACAGGCTTTCTAGGACACCCTATCAACCCCCCCAACCATGGTCAAGCGGGTCAATGTAAGATCCAAGAAGTTGTCAGAAATAAAAGGAGTAAGATGCATATATCTAAAGGTTATAATGATAAAAAATGACACATACCATGATACCTGGACCAACTACCTCATGGAGCAAGAGTCTTCTCCAATACAAGTCCAAGTCGATGGTGATGGATGCTACTGCTGCTGACAAGACAAGCCTAATGAAGGAGAAGAAAGATGGGCCCTCCAGGGCCATGCTCAGGTCAATCTTGCTCTCATTACTCCATGTCTAGGACCTATGGGCCTCGAGACATGATCTCCTAGTTATCCCTAGAAATCGGGGACAACAGGGCCTATTGGCCCTTAGTTATGGATTAAGGAAGAAATCAAAGACGAAGGAAGAGGAAATATGAAGTACGAACGGCGCAGAAGCCACACAGACTGAGGATGGGTCAAAGGTGTCAAATAAGCAGAAAAGAAGGAGTGAAGTAAAGGAAAGCAAGTCGTTGAATGAAAAGATCAAGGAAGACATATCATCAAATAAGATGGATCGTGGAAAACTAAGCAAGCGGAAAAATACATCAAGGAGTGCTTTGGAGCACCTCGTGGAAAAGAAGGAAGGACAAGCTAGCGAAGCCCTGAAAATGTGGGTCATGTGGGACCTAGTATTTCGACACCTAGGGTTCTAGCATCTAGGGTTTTGAAAATTAGTCTTTGGTCTATGGTTGTCCAAGAGTCATTGTAATGTATAAATAAAGTTCTAGAAGATCTAGGAGGGTTCGTTCTAGGTTAGTTGTTGATGTTGAGTGATTTTTTGTGTGTGAGAGAAGTATTGTGTGTAAGAGCATTCATGTATTCTGGATCTTCAACTGGGTGCGAAGATCAACCCTACAGTTGGGTGTGCAGGGAGGGGGGATAGAGAAGAGAGAAAGAGAGAGAGATCTTCAAGCTAAGTGCGCAGATAGAACTGTATGTTTCCATTTAATATATCAAGAAACACAGTTCTGTGGACGTAGCCCTAGGGAGAGGGTGAACCACGTATATGTTGTTGTTCTGTGTGATTGATGCAGTTTTATTTGTCACATGTTATAATGTTATTGCATTGATTTATTAGATCAGGGATATAACTTGCGAAGTAAGCTAAGTGTGGTAAGGAATAACTAGATTGTTGTGTGTTGTTGTCCTGGGACCACTTTGCATTTCTTCTGGTTGTAGACACCTATGTCCTGCAACCCCTTATTGCTACTTCGGGTGAGACTGCATCTGCTCCGCAGGTTTTTCCGAAAGGGACAATATTTAGGGCTTGTTGGTGCGCTCTTAGAGTTGAACCCTGGGTCTGCCCCTATGCCAACAAACATTACTCCAGAAGAAGCCTTCACTAGAGTGAAGGCTGAGATTGGACACTTCAGAATATTTGGGTGTCCAATATATTTTCATGTACCCAAAGAGAAGAGATCCAAGCTATAACCTTCAAGGAGAAAGGGAACATTTGTAGGATATAGTGAATCCTCAAAATCATATAAAATCTACATTCCCGGTCAAAGACAAATTGAAATAAGAAGAGATGTTACCTTTGAAGAAGAAGTATCCTTACAAAGATCTAGAGAAGCTCAGATGGAAATTGATAGTGAGACAATGCCTTCTCCCCCTTCAACAATTCAGAGGGAGACATACATTATTCCAGATGATCCAATAGCTCCAATTGATCTAGTTTCTCCAAGTGATATACCCAAAGATATTACAATTGTACATAAAAGGCCTTCATGGGATCAACAAACTCTATAAGAAGTAGAGGGACATAAATCCCCTCAAGGAACAACCAGAGAAAGAAAGCGACCAAAGAGATTCTCAAGCTACCTTTCAGCCATGACCCACATCATTGACTCAGAGCCATCTTGTCATGGAGAAGCTTCAGGTGAGCAAGTATGACAAGATGTCACGACTGAATAATATCAATCTATATTGAAAAATGATGTATGGGATGTTGTTCCAAGAGAATATTGAAAGTCTATAGTGACTTCTGAATGGATTTATAAAATCAAGCATGCAGCTGATGGAAGCATAAAAAAATACAAAGCGAGATTTGTAGCCATAGGGTTCTCACAAGTAGAGGGAGTTGACTATGATGATACTTTTTCTCCAGTATCCTGATACATCTCCATCTGTTCTATCATTGCACTAGCTACTTCCATGAGTTGGAAGCTACACTAGATGGATGTAAAGACAACCTTTCTCAATCGTGAAATTGAGGAATAAGTTTATATCGAGCATCCATAAAGATTATTTATACACAATGAAATATCTCATGTGTGTAGGTTGAAAAAATCCCTATATGGTCTAAAGCAAGCACCACGTGCTTGGTACGAGAAAATGGATGGATTCCTGATGAGTTTGGGCTTCAAAAAAAGTGTTTCTGATCCAAACTTATATTATCACATTGATGGAAATGAGTGTTTGATTTTGGTCCTATATGTGGATAACCTCTTCCTCACTGGTTCAAAGAGACTCAATGCTGAATGAAAACGAGCACTGATTGCTAAATTTGAAATGAAGGATTTGGGCTTGATGCACTACTTCTTGGGACTAGAAGTATGGCAAATGACAGATGGGATTTTCTTGAGTCAAGGAAAATATACTGTGGAGATATTGAAAAAGTTTGGTATGATAGAATGAAAATCCATGCCCACTCCAGTGGTGATGGATTTGAATAATATGAGTGATACTGATTCAGGAGAGGTAGATCCACACTTATACAGACAATTGATTGGATCATTGATGTATTTGGATAACACCAGACTAGATATATGCTATGTAGTGAATGTTCTTATCCTGTTTATGAGCGAACCGAGACAGACACAATGGATACATACAAAACATGTATTGAGATACTTACGAGGAACAATTGTTTATGGCCTAAGATATGCCTCCAGTGTATACTTGAGCCTGGAAGGATATGCCGACATAGATTGGGAAGGGAGCACAGTGGACAAAAAGATCACCTTCGGTTGTTGCTTCACTTTAGGGTATGCCATGGTTTCTTGGTGTAGCAGAAAACAAATCTCTGTGGCATTGAGCACCACAGAGGAAGAGTACATTGCATTGAGTGTAGCAGTCTGCAAAGCAGTGTGGCTTCACAAAATTATTACTGACTTATTCGATCATTTGATGGATTCTACTACTATTCATTGTGATAACCAGAGTTGTGTAAAGCTCTCCGAGAACCTTGTGTTTCATGACAGATCGAAACACATTGAAATAAAGTATCATTATATTAGAACATGGTGGAGAGGAAGACAATACATGTGCAATATCTTCCTACCCATGAGCAGATTGGAGATATCTTCACCAAAATGCTTGCTAAGACAAATTTCGAGTATTTCCGTGAGAGACTTGGCCTGGTGGAGAATGTCTCCCTAGCTGAGAGGGAGTGTTGATGATTACAGTTGCGTGAGACATCCTCTAGGACACAGACCCGAGAGAGATCCATTGAGATGGGTGTGTGGTTCCTATCTTAGACTGAGGTGGAACATAGAGATGGCCTCCTCCTTACAAAGAGTTGAGAAGAAATCTAGATGATTCTCCTGTGTAATGAAATGAGAAAGGAGATCTACTGTGTTGGACATGCCTATGGTTGAGCACAAGGTGAACGTGTGAATTCCCATGAGCTGGGTGCATCTTTATGAGACAGAGATAAAGATGATGTATTAGCCTCCTCTGAGAAGAGATTTGAGATGATGAAATCCAGATGACTCTCCTGTGTAATGCAGTGGGAAATAAGATCTGTTGAGTGGACGTGCCTATGGATGAGCATAGGTGAACGTGATCCTAGTGACTGAGCACTAGTGAGTGTGGTTCTCGTGTGAGACACAGTGAGATAGAGATATGGAAATCCCTATGGATGTGCCCCTAGTGGTTGAGCACTAGTGGGTGTATGAGATCCCTTGCTATATTGTTCAAGATTCAAACCTACTTGTAACCCTAATTGTAATGTAAAAGGGTACATGCCGGCCCCACCTTAATGTAATTGATAATTAATGTAAAATATAATTACTCTGGTTATTATTAATTATATTGTGAGTTAGAGAGGTCGACCCTGTTGTGACAATAGACACTGTTGTTGACAGGTCAAGTGTAATATAAGTAAAGGTAAATTCCCCATTTAGGAATCATATCTTTTGTCTGAGTTTGTAAATTTAAGAAATTACATCTTCTTGGGAAAAGTGCGCACCTCTCTTGGGTGCTAGTATTCTAGGGTTTGCAAGCACCCTCTTGTGTGCTAGGTTTTCTTGGTGGTGAAGGTCTTTCTCTTGAAGAATATAGCAAAGGATTGGTTGATTTTTCTTCCCTTGTTGAGAAGGGTTTCCCAGGATACTTCTTGTGTACTTGTGCATGGTGTTTCTTCTTGTGATCTTGGTTGCTGCAACAATTTTTTTTATGGTTTAAGTTAAATGCTAAAAAGGAATGAACTTCATGCATAAACCTTGCATATTGAAAAATCAACAAAAGCTTGTGTGGTTGGTTGAGGCATAAAAAAGATGTAGAGGAAAGTGCAGGGTTGGAGAACATTTATTGAAAGGTTGACAAAGGACTTAGGAAGAGCAAAGAAACATTAGTATTCAACTACTACATATTTTGAATGGATTGCAAAGGTAACTCAACAAAGTTTATCACATAAAGCATGAAGCCAACATGTGAGGAATGTCATAGAGTGCACATGGAGTCAAGGCTTACTCCATATCTTTTAAGGTAGAATTGTAGTGAAGGATACAAAGCTTTCTGCAAGAGAAGAAAAAAGGATATCATGAGATGAGGTGTGACTCATGGAGTGGGTGATTCATCTCTATGTGCAGGCATAGGAATGTAGGAAGAAGGAATTTTTGGATATGATCTAGTAACTTTTGTCTAAAGTACTCAGAACAAGAAAGTTACATCTATTATTAGAGTGCGTAGTGGAACCAAGGTATAGGTGAAAATGGAGGAGTGAAACCTTCCATTTTGATCAGAGTAGTCTTGATTGTCCAAGCAATGCTTCACATTGAATCACTCAATGAAGTGAATAAAGGTATTTAAAATTGAGCAAAGCCATGGATACCAAACGATATTGGAAATGATGACATAAAAGAAACATTTCAAAATGTTGAAATGTCAATCCACGAGGATGGTATTTCAAGACTAGTTTGGTTAATGAAATGGGGAGTGGTTGATTAGATTGTAGTGTTAATATTATGTTGGAGTAATGCATGTTACAACACTGTGAATATTGATAATTTTAGCCAAAATATGTTGGGACAAATTCTCTACATAAAGGAAGCAATTGTGAGATGGAAACACTAGTGGATCTAGTGACTAGAAATGCATAATGTCCAAGAAGGGATTTGATACAAGGTTTAGAATAGGGATCAATGGCACAAAATTGAGTAGAATGGTAGTGCACAAGGAAATGAGGTTCTATAATAATTCAAGGACAACCATCAACAACAACATCAAAATAAATAAATAAAGATGAAATAAATATGCATTGGAGTGCATAATGGAAGTGATGCATGAATGCATATAAGAAAGATATAATGCATGTACATGAAATAAGCATGATGAGATTAGTTTATTAGTGCAAAATGATGGAAATTTTTCGCATATGGACATTCCTAGAAATGTATATGGAATGCGTGTATATTAAGAGTAGCATGTTGATATATACACATGAATTAATGATGATGTGATATTTGACTAAGACTAATGATGGATTATGTATTTAGGAAATTGTTTATAGCATGGTTTAATATGTTGATGATGTTATTGCATATGATAACTCCATATGGAAATGAATGCAGATGGTAAGAATGTTGATCCATAGATTGGTGAAGCCTGGGAACTTCTATAAAGTAGCAGTTGATCGGGTAACATCAATTAATGTAATAACAACGATGCATGTATGCATTTGGGGTTGTTTATGATGCATAAATGTTGAAGGGAATTGAGGTAAGAATTCCATCAGTCAAATTTTAATATTGGAATTGGTGTGTAAAGGCAGAAGGACTTGATTATAAAAAAAATATTTAATGCATGAATGCATCCATATCGAAGTTAATTGCATAATATTTTATGTTGGTTATGAGGTCATAATCGAATTAAATTGGGAGACATAATCCCAAAATATAAATGAATTCCATTATGGATGACCATGTGTGAGGCCATGATGTGGTTGGAAATGGAAGTAATATATTTTTATACGAGTGTGTAATGGTCTTCCCCTGTACAAATGATGTTTGGACTACAACCTCTTTGTCGACATGATATAACACTAAGATAATTATATTCATAGTGTTGTGTATGGATTGAAGAGGAAGGTATCCAAATTATCAGATAGGTAAATGTGGAAGAGTTTGGATAATGTGTCAAGGCATTGGCCATACACTCCAACTTATATGGTGGAATACACGACATGAATATATGGTATTCTGGAGTCAATGCAAGGATGCATTGTGTAGATGTGGCCATAGGTATTGACACATTGGTTTTATTTATTAGTAAATTTTGGTTTCATTATGAAGAGATTGGTGTGTTGATAATGCATGTATAGTGAATGATAGTTTATTATGGATAATATGATTAATGGTTAAATTTCATTTTTAATGTGAATAATGGTTGTAATGATTGAATTGTTGGTAAGATACAATTATAAGATCACTTCATGAGTCGTTATAAATGTGCATGAATACTGACAGTTATTTGTCTGAGTGGAAATTGAAAAAATGTAGGAAAAATGGTCTTGGATATGGTAATGGTGCAATCCCATGAAGAAGACCGATGCCTGCTGCTACAAGAGCCAAAAAATTATGAGCAGAAAACTCATGCTTGGAAAATTTTGTTTTTCCTATATAAAGCAGATTTTAAAAATTAATAATTGAAAATTGTTATGCTGACATCCCAAGATGACTGTATGTGTGTGACACAGATGAGGTAATGAATATTGAATCTGGGAAGCTTGGGAAGAAGGTTATTGTTAAGAAACTAGAACCCTATGATTGCCACATGTTATAGATTTCTAGTGGGAGTCTGGCAGTAAGTTGGCACTCTACTTGTTGGAAGTCTAGTTGTCATTGATGTCAACCATGGCAATGATATGCATGAGAACACATCAAATATCAGAAAGGATAGCAATTTTCAGGATGCACGCAGAGTCATAGTTGTCATTGATAGAAACCATGGAAAAGGTATGTTGGAAAACACATAAAAATATAAAATCTTAGGAGGGAAACACATTAGTTAAACGCACATAAGATCCACACACATAATGAAAAGCACACAACGCTAAGAACTTTGGAAAGGTTGAAAGAAAATATCAGGAGAGATAGCCTTGTGATTGGATAGAGACAATGCATAGAGGAGCACAATGACACAAAACTTAGGTTAGAATATGTGTTTGAGTGAAGATCAATAAGATTCACTCCCTTGTCCTTTATGACAAAGAAAAAAAATCCTATCAAACAATAAATTCACAGGGGGAGAGAAGTAGTAAGAGTTTCTCACTCTTTTTCATTGATGTCAAAGGGGGAGAGATAAACAATAAAACAAGTCCAAAACAAAGGAGGAGAGTATATGGATAGGGGGAGTATAACATTAGGGGGAGAAAAGAAACATCCCTTCTATATTTGTTGTCAAAGGGGGAGAAATAAAGTCCAGTAAAAACAAGAATGTCAAAGATTGTTCAAATCTGATGATGAAGAAAAACTAGTCTAAAGGACGAGTTAGCAGACGAGTTATAAGCTCAATGATGACAAGCCTAAAGTTGTTTTACTTAGGTGTTGCCATCAATGCCAAAGGGGTATATTGTTGGAATTCTAGTTGTCATTGATGTCAATAATGGTATTTATATGCAGGAGAATGCATCAAAATCTCAAGAAGGATAACAATGTTCAAGACACACATAGAGTCATAGTTGTCATTGATAGAAACCATGGAAAAGATATGCTAGAAAATGCATAAAAATATCAAATCTCAGGATGGAATCACATTCGTTAAACACGCCAAAGATCCACACACAGTGTTAAGACCTTTGGAAAGGTCGAAATAAAAGCTCAGGAGAGATAGCCTTGTGATTGGATAGAGACAGTGCATAGAGGAAAAAATTGACACAAAGCTCAAGAGAGAAGACATGTTTGAGTAAATAAGAAACAAAGTTCTGCAATTGAGGAAATCCATGCAAAGGATCGTGGAGTAATCTCGACGATTCGTTTGATTTGCGAAAACCTGCAAACTGATCATAGAGATTGATGTTGGATCGTTGGTTCAAAATAGAGAATGATCATATGGTAAAGAACGAAGAAATGATGTTGATCGTTGGATCAAAATGATATCATGATCAGACGGCTTGGATCCCTTTCCTCAAGTCCACTGAGCAACCAAAAAATGGATAAGTATAATATTATATCTATATCACGTAAAATTTCTAATTATGGTTCATTATGGAGGTAACAAAATTTGGGGGTGCATTTTGATGACGCCATAGAAGATATGTGAGTCCGCAGGTCCGAGAGTCTGCGAACCTGAGAAAAATCATTTGAATTTTTTTCTAAGTATATATTCATTTTTTAGGTTACGGAAGCTGGGGGTGCACTTTTATGACACCATAAAATATATGTGAGTCTGCGAACTCGAGAAAAATCACTTGATTTTTTTTTCTAAATATAGGTTCATCTTTGAGACTGTGGAAGTTGGGGGTGCATTTTGATGACACCATAGAGGATATGTGAGTCTGAGAGTCCGTGAACCTGAGAGAAATCACTTGAATATTTTTCTAAGTATAGGTTCATCTTAGAGGCTGCGGAAGTTGGGCGTGCATTTTGATGACACCCAAGAAGACATGTGAGTCTGCAAGTCTGAAAGTTTGCGAATCCGTCACATAAAATAATTCTAAGTAAAATTCCATGTTTAAAATGAATGAGAACCATCCACTCAATGATTGATTAAATCATAGCAGTCCGATCTGATAGGAATATTGAAATAACACATCTCATCAGATCTAATCAATGATCTAGAAAGTGACACATGGAAGCCACTCAACCAGTTCCACATCAAAAAATACACATAAGCGTGGACACGTGGGATTCAGTTCATTGGAAGTGTTAAATGAATAGCCAGAATCTCATCAACCGTCAGATCCAGGAGAGTGAAATCTCAACCGTTTGATTAAGCCTTTGGTTCTTATCCTAATGACACATGACGAATAATGTTAATAGTGAGTGCTTATATGTAATTTGGGGAAGTTTACTTCGGGAAGTATTACTCCGAAAGAAGGCCAAAGTCCAGAGGACTTGGTTCCAACATCGGTCTCATGATAAATGAATAAGGGTGAAAGAAGAGGCAGTAGGAGAAGTTCTTAATGGATAATCCCATGGTCATTTGAACATTGAGTTGAAGAAAGCACCTTTATAGAATTTGTTCTATAAACAGTTAATGGCATGTGGAGTAATTTGACGATATTAACACCATAACATTATAGAGAGTCAATAAAATATCAAATCTGATCTGTTGGAGAACTGGGGACACAACATAAGCATGGGAACAATATAAGGAGTCGATCCATACCTATGATCAATCCATGAGGACAAAATTTGAATCAAGATTAGTCTTCTAATTAAATTGAGAAACTTACATTAAATGAAGAAGTGCAGTGGTTCATGTCAAAAGACACAATGGTTCAATCCTATACCTATTTAAATACTATATAAATCATAAGTTGTGGTGAATCTTAAGTATCTCAATGGATTAAATATATATATACAATGGATTGAATGAAGGTTCATTCTTTATTAGGTTGGTTCCTATTTACAATCTGGGCCTTGCTATGAGGGTTGGATTCCTCACTTCTTAGTTGGATCTAAGAACTACAAGTTGGTTCTTGTTATGAGGGTTGGATTCCTCACTTCTTAGTTGGATATGAGAACTACAAGTTGGGTCTTGTATCCGAGAGTTGGATCTCTCTTATTCAGTTGGTGCTAAGTAGTTTGACGATTGGAATCATATGTACTTATTAAAGTTTAATAATAGATGATATTCATTCCTCTTAATACAATTTGTGTTATATATATATATATATATATATATGTTATTCATATAATTTAAGTAAT
>SNQJ01S0048240.1:59526-88340 GCA_010110895.2 Picea sitchensis | reverse complement strand
CCCCCCGCTCTCAATTTCAGTGTGTGTTTCAACACTCCTTGAATGTGAAAGGTTTGGAGAGATGGATTTCCCGAGGAAAAGTACAACAAAGAAGGGGATGTATGAGCCTGGAGGGTGAGTACAACAAGGAATAAGAAACTTAATAATGCATATGGCATGGTATCTGGAATTGTGTGGGTGTTTCGGGGGAGAATAGTGAGATAAATTATTCTCGTTGTAGCTTTGTGAAACATAATATAACCTTACAAAAAAATATTGGTTTATGATTGCAAACTTATTTTGAATAAATGTTTACATTTGGGAGTTTAAAACTCCTATGAGTAAGATAATTGTTATATGATAATGGATATAATGGATATATTTTTCTTAATGGATACTATAGGAACAACTAAAGAATCAAGACATGAACTAGGTAAATTTTTGGGACAACTAGAATAAGCAAGTTGTTGGGCTTGTAGAAGAAGCAAGTTGTTAGGATTGCAAAAGAACCAGGTTGTTAGGCCTAAAGAGTGAACTCCCATGTGAGTTGCACTACAACAACAAGGTTGTTTCTACTTATTTCCTGGTTTTTTTACTAGAAGTGAGTTCCCTTGAGTTCCCAATAGTGAGATTCCAAGTCACCTGGGATAGAGAGACCTTGATAAATGAATGAGATTCATGATGGATTGAGAGTGGTGAAGGGGTACATTCCTTGGGTTGGGTAGGTTGTGTGGAAGAGATCTAGTGGAAATTGGGATAGGTGTAAGAGAATTCCAGTGGGATATTTTGTTGGCATGTTTTCAGGCAGGTGTGCTTGTCATTAATGGCAAGTTCAGAGTATGCAGTGATGGAAAAACAGGGACAACGTAAGCTCAGGAGGATAAGTGCAGAGGTGCACGCAGAGTGCAAGAGTGTGCTTGATCACTTGATGGTTTACAGGCAGGAAAGGAAAATCAAGGATAAATTGTTTCGACTCCATTTCGGATACCGGGAGGTGAAGGTGTCAAGGACACTCACGACAAGTCCCGGAATCGCGAAATGCGAAATGCCGAAATCCGGAAAGTGGGAGACAGTTCCAGATACTGGGAGTTGAAGTGTCAAAACAATTCACCACAGGAGTCCCAGAATCGCGAAATACAAAACGCCAAAATCTCGAAAGCAGGAGACAGTTCCGGATACCGGGAGTTGAAGTGTCAAAACACTTCACCACAGGAGTCCTGGTATCGTGAAATGCGAAACGCCGAAATCCCGAAAGTAGGAGACAGTTTCGGATACCGGGAGTTGAAGTGTCAAAACACTTCACCACAGGAGTCCCAATATCATGAAATGCGAAATGCCGAAATCCCAAAAGTAGGAGACAGTTCCAGATACCGGGAGTTGAAGTGTCAAAACACTTCACCACAGGAGTCTCGGAATCACAAAATGTGAAACGTTGAAATCCCGAAAGCAGGAGACATTTTTGGATACCAGGAGATGGAGGAGTCAAGTGTCGAGACTCCTCATCACAGGAGTCCTGAAGTTGCGAAGTGCAAAAAGATGAAAAGCTGATCTGACTCCATTTCAGAGTTTCGTAGACTGAGACTTGGAAGTGTTGAGAACATTCACATCAAGAATGACGAAATTGCGATATGCGAAATCACGAAGTGATCTGGGCCGATAGATCTAGGAGGAGAATGTGGCAGGCCATGTCAGAAAGGACAGGTGGAAGACTATGACACATGGCACGATTAGACAACGATAAGTGTCAAGTTGATTTGGCATTTTAGGCCACTGGAAATCACAATTCTGAGTGACACGTGACAGCCACTCGGGTCACGACACGTCATCGAGTGACGCAAGACTGACCTCACTCCATGAGTTTTTTCTTCGGGAGTTTTAACTCCATCACTCCCCCAAAGTCTCGAAGGCTGAAGTCCTGGGGCAGAGGATAGCCGTCCGATCACCACGGATCGAGGACCTTTGATCTGGAGATCGAAGCGCTTGTGTGATTGGAGAGGGGTCATATTCCGGTGGTCACATCGTCGAAGAACTGTAGAAGAGAACTCGAAGTGGCAAGCTCCATTTCGGAGTTTTGGGGATCGGGACATGGAGCGTAAAGAAATCTTCGCATCAAGGATGCCGAAATGTCGAATTGCGAAATCGCAAAAGCGCTTTATTGATAAGCGCTTGGAGAGTAGAGAAAAGATTGAAGCGGCAAGCTCCATTTCAGAGTTTCGGGGACCGCGACTTGGAGAGTCGAGATGCCTCGCGACAGGAATCGCGAAATGCCGAAATGTGAAACGATGAAACAAACGCAAGACCCTACAGATTCCATCCAATGGTGCAAGTGATTTTGGATATGATCGGAGGGATATTGTGGCTCTTCACAGTGTAACTGTTAGAAACGACTGATGGTATTTGCCAGAGGATGAGCTCGACTATGATGAAGAAGACAAAGAGTCTCAACTGCTCGAGGGGCCAAGGAATATTAGGATAACACCTAGTGATGTTGGATGTGTGGGTGGAACTGCCAGAGAAGTTGAAGAGTTGCAATGATGATTAGGTAGAGTACTCAACATGAGGAGGATAAGTAGAAGAGATAGAGGGTTGAGGCTACAGGCACTGAACAGGGTGGCAAAGGGAAGTGCGAGTAAAGACCCCAATGTGGAGAATAGTGGGAGGTGGAGAGCATGCAGGAGCTTGGTGCATATTGCATGCACAAGGAGCACAAAGACGATAAGAATGCATAACAAAGAAGAGATCTATGTTGTTGTTGTTGTGTGTGATTGAGGTGTGAAGAAGGAGGCAGAGTGCAGCAACAGAGATGCATAGAAGGGGAATGGTGCATTGAAGGGACATGGAGTAGAGAGAATAAAGGGCAAAAGAACAAAAAGTACAAGGAGTGTGCAGAAGACACTGATGTAGACAGAGTAGCGCAGTGTAGCAGAATAGTGATGAGACCAGTAAGCCATTGAAGAACTTTATATCATTGTAATAAGTCTTAAAAGCAAAGATTTATATTTCAGGATGGTAGGGAGGTGCTAGGGAGCACTGTTGTCCTCAGAGGTTCAAGTGGGTGCTTGAACATAGGGAGTTGTAGCTTCATTCTAGTTGGTGCTAGAAAAACCAAGGAGTTGGTGCTTCCTTCTAGTTGGTGTTAGAGAAATCCAGGGAGTTGGTGCTTCCTTCTAGTTGGTGCTAGAGAAACCAGGAAGTTGGTGCTTCCTTCTAGTAGGTGCTAGAGAAAACAAAGAGTTAGTGCTCTTAGCAAGTTGCATCTTGCAAAACAGAGGTTGTAGCCTCACAATGAGTTGGAGCTCATATGTATGATAATGTAAAGAATGTAAAGAATACTTATCATATAAAGAAGAAGAGGTTTTTACCCTTTATGGGTTTCGTCAGGAAATATCTGTCTCTATGTATTTCATATGTGTGACTAATGTTGAATGTTCTATTTCTTACTTCCCTGCAGTATTGTGATTGTCATTGAGTGCCTTGCAAAGAGTTTAAAATAAGAATAATTGTTTAAGCACGATAACAACTGATTCACCCTCCCCCCCTCTAAGTTGTCCAACATATTTATGTGTTTTGGGTCAGAGTGCCTATGCATTTATGTTCTTGCGCCATAATTCCAATGTGATATTAGACCAGAGAGCCTATATGTTGATTACTGGCCATGGAGCCAAAATTGTAAAATGAATGTACACCTGGTGGTGTTGTACACTGAGAACAGTGCAAAAATAAGGGAGAGGGAAATGCAACATCTTTGGTTTTAATCCCCACAAATTATAGTGTAATTTTATAAATTTTAATTAGGTTGGTGAGACAATATGTTTAGGGGAAAAAACCCACATTCATTTAATATAGAAGAGGGCCAAAATATGTAAATGGTACATTGAAAATGATTAATAAAAATGATAATCGTTGGTTGTGATACGAGAGGGGAGAAAACGATGGAGGACTACGATTCCACAAGAGAGGGGTCCAAGGGGTATTTCATTCATGGGTATTGATTCAAACCCACATTCCTGAAATTATTATCATTGTGTATAAACCTTACATTTGTTGTTGAGTGTTCCAAAAACCAATCATTGAATTCATGTAAGAGGTTGGGTGAGGAAATCAACCCAAAAGTTATTGGGAGCATGGGGTTGAAGTACAATCACCTTTGGGAAGAGTGTGAGTCAAGAAATCAAGGGAAAGAGAAGAAAATTGTATGGAGAAAGGAGACAATTTTAACATGTAGTTTTTGGAAAACAAGAGGGGAATTGAGTGCTTGGAAGAGCACCGACCATGGTATGCTTGAAGGTAGCCATTTTTTGGCTATTTTTTATGCTGGAAATGTGGCTTGTGTGCATGTAAAATGGGTTGTAATCCTATAGTGAAATTTTATATTGAGGAAATGGTTCAAGAGCCTTGTTAACATTGTTGTGAACACTCCTGAAGCAATTGAGAGTTCATGGAGGACCCAACTAAGGTATTCTTATCCAATTGAGTCCACTAGAAGCCTTGATAAATGAATGGTACATCTTGAGGGACTGTGAGAAGTGAAGAGGGTACATTCCTTGGGTTGTGCAAGTTGCGGGGAAGAGAGATGGATTATTGGAACTGCTATGGGATCAAAACCTAGGATTTGGGTTGTTGTGTGTGGAGAGTGGACAACCAAGAGGGTCAGATCTCCTTGTGGACTCATAGCCTCAGCTCGGGGGTGGCCCGCTATTGAGAGAAAATGAACGACGACACCTATGGTTGGGAGGTTCATCCTTCCTATGCAACTAGTTGATTAATTATTAACATATAAGTGTTATGTTGTTTTTATTTTGTTTCCTATGTTGTGAAAATGGTTTATATGAATGTTGGGTATTTTTCTATTGCTTGGAAAATTGCATTCACGGTTTTCATTATGTTGTAGATGGATTTAAAAATATAGTATCATAAATGATTAAATCTATGTGTAATATGTAGTTGGTAAGCTACATGAAGTTATTTAGCAGAAAAACTTAAATTTTATGTGTATTCCGCTCATAATGGACCTTAGTTAAAATGAGTTACATTACAATCTTTGTATATTTGTTTCACTAAATAAAATTACTTGACTTTTTTCCTTGAAAAAAAATAATAATAAAATTATTATGTAAGATCTAAGATTTTAACCCTCCAAAAAAACATTTTAGATTTAAGCATATATGGAATATATGTGGATGCTTAGTTTAAAATTCTTTGCGGGAATTAATATTTAGTTCCTAGATTTAAAAAATAAATTATTTCATCAAATTTAATTTCTGATTTTGTCTAACATTTTTTATGGGACTTGATTAACCTTGGTGTATTGGCATACTTAGGTTGTATTTATTAATACCATAACACTTTGCATTTAGTAATCCTTGACCTATACATATTAATGTCTTTGTGACGGCCTCAACTTTTTCAATATATTTTTTAATTCCATATACTTAAACTCTAATGTAGTTCACCATTGTTTAATCAATTCTTCTCTATACCTATGCCATGCTTTGGCGATGGAGTATTAAGTGAAAATCCAACTTCTTGTTGTTTACTCTCTTCTTCTGGTAATGATATTATTCTAACTTCTTAAAGATTCATTTTCAAGAGCACATCTATTAAGTTGAAGGGTCACATGTATTAAGTAGCCCACATCACCATAATCTCCATTAATTTAGGATTGAAGTTGGTTAGCACTCCTGCTACATGATTTTATTATATTTTCTTCACCGAAATTGTTTCCCGATGTCACCTCTTTTTGCACACGATGTGCTTTATGTGGGTTGCAAAGACACCAACACTAGCCATGAATATAACTATTGTATAGAGAACATGTTGATATTTCTTTCCATAGGTGAGCCTATTGGACTCAAACAACAATGTAGTGATTATTGTTAACTATGCACCTTGAATTATTTTTTTTGTGGATTTTGTGGATTGTTGGGTTGCATGTTCATGAATATTTTTATTTTTATCCATGTTTCATTCAAACCCCTCCTCTATCTTGGGCACATGAGTGAAGGAAAACAATAAAACAACACATTAAAATTTTAATACTTAAAAAAAATACATAAACCACATTTCATGAAATACTATGGGGGAGAATGAACTATGTGTAATTTTATTTTATTATAATTAAAGTGTTAGAGTCACTATATAAAAAACAAGTATTTAAACCTTTTAGGATTAGACGACCCCTTTAAGTTCCTTGTCCAAAAAACTAATCTCGAACACTAATCCCATTTCATAATTCAAATTATGTTTTTCTACTCATGTTAAGGAAGAAAAAATATGATTAAATTATTGATGCTGAGAATAAATCCAAAGTTTATGGTTGTAACTTATTGTTCAACTTGAAGCTTTGAACCTTTTCAATAAACATGTACAATAATATGTCAACCTCCAGGTAGTATCTCTACTAGGCTATTTCAAGTAGGAATCAACTATAATAACCCATTTTTACCCCTAACATGTATTAAATTAGATTATGTAAATGTTGTAAATATGTTAGTATGGATTTTAGAGTAGAGATGAAGGTCAATTAGTGACTAGTGAATGGATAGGCATGTATGTTGTAAAATATACATATATGGACCATTTGTTAGACTGATCATGGTTAATTAAATATATGTAAAGACTAATGAAGGAATATAATATATACATGAATATATAATGGTCCATGATGGCTATGAAGAGCATAAGATGGGCTACAATTCCACTAGACAGAAAGAGAAAAGAGGGGCTATGGAAACATAAGTCCTCTATTTCCAAGTGTCATCCTTATAACTCATCTCTTTCTACCATTTTCCTTAAAGGAATCCATCCACCTCCATTGAATTATCAAATTAATCATTGAATCCATGTAATAGGTTGGTGGGAAAAGTCTTCTCACATAGTTATGGGAGCATGGGTTGAGTACAATCATCATTGGAAGTGTAAGAGTCTTACATTCCCCTAGTAAAAGGTTATGTTAGCCACCATTTCCACAAATCTTCTCATTTCCATTGACCCTATCATTTCTAGAAGCACTTTCACATTCATGCTCTATGTAATTCATATTATGTTCTCCATTTCCACCCTTACAAATGTAGAAATTAGCCCAAAATTAACATCGTGAAGAGGAAGATTGAAAAATTGGGGTGAAATATAGTTGGTTGTAGGATAGCATAGAGGCTTGGCAAGATAGTAATTCATCACACATTGGGGGGGTGGTATTTGCACTAGACGACTATGTAGGGTGGAAATCAGGGATAATTTTAAGGATGAAAATTTATCTTAGAATGTATATAAACCTTGATGAATCTTAATAGTCCTTAATATGCAAAATATAAAATGTTTGGCGATATTTTTGTAAAAATATTCATATTTATAAGAATTTTATATAGTTTCTATACAATTTGGGTTATTTTTAAGGTAAAATCATTTTATTCTATAGAATTTGGGTGAATCACTTTTAGAAAAGATCAAAATTGGTGAAATATTGTTTTGAAAAAAACATGGAAAAGTAGCCCATGGGTGATATATAGCCCCTAAAATTTTCCCTATTGGAAATTTTCTCTTACACAACTAATTTCGTAGACCAATATATGTTAAAATATAAGCCTCCTTTAATTGTTTATGAATATACAAAATTATTGTTATTCTTTGTTAAACAAAAGTTATGTATTATGCAAGTTGTGTGTGATTATTTCTAATTGTATAATGGGTATTTGGTTTTCATGAAATTCTGACAATCCACCCTAGTTCAATCTGCCACATCCTTTTCATTTTCTCTTGAATGCATTTAATTAAATTATGGTCCTTATAGAGGAGGCTTATTCAGTTTCTATTATGGGGAAATTGCCTCTAAGGGTCGGGATTTGAGATCCATGTATGTTTCTCCACATCATGTGTTTAGGAGTGATGAGTAGGGATGCTACATCAATCTACAAGTTAGTGATTTTGTGGCTTGTGTCAACAACAAATTCCATGAGGATTGTGTTGTGGCTCAAGAAATTGGTAATCTTCATGAACAATTAAAATTCCTTTGCAACAACATTAGGTTCAGATAACATCAAGGAATAGCCAAATTTTCCCAATGCGAAGAATGAATTTGTTGTCGATAAACACATTCTTTATATCTTAGATTTTAGTTGGTATTTTCATGTGATGCATGTGGTCATGCAAAAAATACAGATCCATCGCTATGCCTCTTCAAATATCTAGGAATATATTAGTGTAGATTTATTCTTCAAAGTTGTTAGACATATGATCTACCTTGCATATTGCTTTGCATAAATTTGATAACTCTAGCCATATGCAACTATTTCATTTCAATTTCAATAATTATATATGTCATACTTCAACTGTTATAGAAAATGAATTCACATATGGATAAAGGACAAAGGTATAATTTTGGCTCACTTTTATACTCATTGTATGAAATGGGGTTCTCACACAATTATTCATCCTTGGCCTTAGATTTCACCCATATCTAATGTTGTCATGCACCACTGGCCCAAAATGCCTATTTCCTATATTTACTTCCTAAATACAACATTGTCATTAATGTTACATACCTAGATAATTGACATTGCTTGCATTCAGTATGTAGTTCCTACCTAATAAAAACAATTCAATTCCATCTTTACAACTAATAAAAACTTCATTTTCCTGGTAACAAATGTATAGCCATTTCCTTAATATCAATATTTATCTACACAAAAGGATTTCGATTCTCATAATGATTGTCTTATTTCATTTCAACAACCCCCCACAACTAGTATCACATTGGAGAAAACCTAGACCCGAGATTTGAATTGTTGAGCTCATTGTAAATCAACTAATAAATATAGGAGAATGACATGCATGCATCCAATTTACATGTTAGTCAACTAACAGATAGAAGTATACATTATTATTATTTGTAAATGGTGTGTAGTTTACATATGGGTTGTAATTTTTTGTAATATACCAGATATAAAATGTATGCATCCTTTTTAAAATATACCGCATATAAAATGTATAAATAAAATGCTAAGAATGGCGTAATAACAACAATATAACCGAAAGTATTCACCACAATAACACCTAAATGGAAGATATAAGAATAACAACATAAATAACACTTCGAATCTGAAAGCAATAACTACTCTGCTCTTCGAGGGAAAATCCAGTTGAGAAGAGTCATTACAATAATATCCAAGTTTAGGGTTCTCATACCTTTATTCCCTATTTATACTAAAGAAGCATCTAGAGGAAGATCCTTCTAGAGGTGGAAGCTTATATTAGTTCTTCTTACATCTGCCTTATTTTTTTTTATTGAAAGGCCTTATTAATTGACCTTTATTACATCCGTAAATAGTATATTGGTTCTTGCCCTTTATGTGTGGGTTAGGACCCTAGTATGTCCTCCCCTTAAAACACAACCTTGTCCCTCAAGGCTTGAGATGGAAGAAATTGTTGTGCGAATGGTTCCCAAGTGGCGTCTACTGAGTTGTATCTTTCCACTAGACTTAACACTTCCTTGATGGTTCTCTGACGTAGACGATGCTCATGCTGGTCTAGAACTGCTTGTGGTTGTAGTTAAATGGATCCTTCTTCAGCTATTTCTGGAAGGTTGGTTTGAATTCTGGCACTTAGCTCCAATCATTCTCTTTGCCACGGTTCGATGAAAGTCGTGGATGTAGTCAATGGATGGGCACGCTAACCCGATAGGTGACTTGTCCCACACGCTTGAGCACAAGATAAGGACCATAAAATTTGGGCTTAGCTTCAAAATGCTCACACCTGAGGGAAGTTTGCTTGTAAGGTTGCCGGCTGTTACCCATCCCCTATGCAAATTGACGTTCCGATCTATTTGTTGAGCCTACGCGCATTTTGTGCCATGACCAAAACTTCCTTTTGAGGGTACGCGGGAGAAATAGCCTCTCGAATGTATAATAACCGGACCTTCTCGAGGGTAACTCCGCAGTGCGAGAGAACCGTGGCTTCTCGGTCTCATATACCGCTTCAAAGAGCTGCGCATGTAGCTATGGTGGCGAAGTGTTGCACCACCATTCGCTAAAACCATTAAGCTCCATTGATTTTTGATTTTTGAGAAACACCTCAACATGCTTCAAACACTTGTTGACAACTTCTCGCATGGGCTATCACCGATGATAAGCTATGTCGAGATGCAATTGCCTTTTGTCTTCGAAATGCCTTGCCAAAATTGCTTTCAGAAAGTTGGGTCACATCGTAAACAATAGAGCGTAATACATGAAGCTTGAAGACCTAATCCATGAAGATTTGAGCCACTGATGCCGAATCCAAAAGTTGAATGGCTAAAAATGAGCATACTTGAAAGGCTTATCAACCATCATGCGAATAACAAATTCATGATGATGGATTTACTCCCCATTTTAAGCCGCTAATAAAATCCATATAGAGATATCCTTCCAAATAGCGGCAGTGGAATCAGAGCTGTTGTAGTATGCTTGACTTTATTGTTTCCCTTGTTGTGTTGACACATTTCACATTCAGCTACAAAATTACTAATTTCCTATTTCATACCATCATCCCCAAAATGAACGCTTGACCCCTCAATATGGTTTTGTGAACCCGAGTGCCCGGCCGTATGTAGCATGAAGTACCGCGGATTTAAGTTTCGATTGCTTACTTAAATACAAACAACCTTGTATCGCAGTTTCTCATGGAGCCAAGAGTACCCTTTGGGGAAGTTAGCAATGGACCCAATTACCGATCAACTGCGGAAATTTTGGGATCTTGTAGACATTCTCGACGAACGGCTTGAGCTAACTGTACAAATGAATGAAAGAGAAAAAGGATCCTTCATCTTCATATTTTCGAAAGTGCATCCACAACCACACATTGTCTTTGCCTTCTTATAAATTTATCCTCATAACCATATCCAAAGAGTTTAGTCACCCATTTTGTTGTTCCTGAGGAAATATGTTGTTCCATAAATACTTGAGGCTTCGATGGTCTGCCTTAATTTGGAACCATTGCTCAATAGATAAGGATTCCATAGATCCAAGAAATATGCATAATAACCAACATTTCCTTTCATAGATGGATTTTCCTGCATTTCTTCGTGACAGTTGCTTGGTCGGTAAAGGCCAGCACAACCTTCTATTGCATATAAGGACAACACCACCCTTTCCCCAGGCATCACATTGCAAACAAAAGTTCTTTGTGAAATGGGGCGAGACCTGGAGTGGTGCACATGGCCATCTTTCAAGGTTTTAGAAAATCTTGAGTGCTACTGGAGTCCAAGTGAAAGAGTTCTCTTTTAAGAGAGTAGTGAGAGGGTGCCCTTAATCTTCCTATAACTCTTAACAACCTATGAGCACACCTAAGCCTGAAATCAAGATAAGAGTCTTTGGTGAGGCCATCTCAGTAGCTAGATTCATTCTTTTAGGATCCACCTCGACGTTTCATCTTTGTCAAACTGTGATGACCCAAGCATTCTACTGGGAGGTTTAAAAGCACATTTAGACTCAAGCTTCAGAAAGGTGCTGAGAGAGTAGATGAGAACTCGATCCACATGAGTAAGATCATGTCTAAGGTCTTTTCTATAGATGAGGATATCATCAAAGAAAACCAAGACAAAATAGAGAAGAAAAGGACTAAGACATGATTCATGAGGTTTGGAAGGTGGAGGGGGGCATTACACAAGGCAAGGGTACGACCAAAACTCATAGTGGCCCCCATGAATTCTAAAGGAATTCTTAGGAATATCCTGCTCTCATACATATCCGGTGGTATCTCGAGTGAAGATCTAGTTTAGTGAATAATTGGACGCCACTCAATTCATACAGGAGATCATCAATGATTGTGAGAATGGGGAATTTGTACGGATGGTGTGCTTGTTGAGGCAGCCAGTCGCATACATCCACCAAGAACCTTCTTCTCTCTGCACGCGAACACAGAGATGAATAGGGTCGCATCAGGGAAGCTGCTAACACCTCGTGATAAGGAGCGTTTCAATTCTACTTTTTTGGAAGAGGGGTGATGATACCATTAATATTGGGAGGAAGTCTTCCCGGTACAAGGGGAATGGAATGATCACAACACCACAAGAAGGGAAGGAGGGAGGCCTTAGGCAGTGGAAAGACCAATTGATGCTCGGCATGGCTTGGAGGTCTTGTGGCAATGAGGGTGTCTCTGTTTCTTGTATGGAATGAAGTTGGGCGATAACACCAAAATGACCCTCTTTTAGCATATTTTCCATGTAATGGAATCCACGTCTCGTGTGAACCGACCAAGTGATGCGCTGGAATCCAACAGTCCTCCGGTCGAATTGTATGGTTAAGTCTTTAAAATCCATGAGAATGGGGACCCAAAGTCCTTAGCCGCTTTCACCTACACAATGTCACAACCTCCATGTAGATATCAAACATATGGGATTTCGGTGTAGTCACCAATTTGGAGATGCACATTTTCACAACTCCCTCCATATTTCATGGAACCACCATTGGTAATCATGATTTGGAAATTATTGACGGCATTGGATGTAGTATTGAGTTTCTTAGGCAAATGCAACGATGAATAAAATTATGGGTGCTACCACTATCAACCGTAATGATGACCACGTCTGATGCAAACCAATTAGCTTCGAGGGTTTGGGGAGCAGAGAAGCTTGTGAAAGAATTAAGGGAAATGACTGGTTCAACCTCAGGAGGGTCGAGGAGGGTTGCGTCAAGGTGGATTCCGTGATTCATTGATAGAGGGAGTGTCGTCATCGTCGTCTTGAATATCCTCTAAGATGGCCATACAAATATTTTGTTATTTACACTTGTGGCCCAGAAATATTTGTCATCACAGCTTATAATAAAGGCCTTTGAGTTGACGTTCAACCATTTCACCGAACAATTTTTTTTTTGACATTTAGTGGTTTATATAGGTTTACTGGTTTTGGGCGAGGGATAAAAGAGGGTTGGCGGTTTTGAGAAGATACAACCTATTCTTCTTTATCCTTTTGGTAGTTCTCCACCCAACTCTCGCCGATCCATGAGGACATACCGAATTTCCATCCTATAGGTCACCGGATAAAACACTGAAAAAGGCACGTATTACGCTCGCTCTAAAAGGCACCAAAGGAAGCTATAAAGTCTTCCTTAACGTTCCTAATTGTTTCATCTTTGTCAAATGACCCAAATGGTTGGGGTTAGTTAAAGCATTCATAAAGCTCTCCCACAAATTGTGTCCAACCAATAAACCCTAGACGAGAATTTTTTCTCCATTTACACCACTGCCAGCATTGCCAACGCTCTTTATCTGGATGGTAAATCAATTCATACCTGAGTTTGCCGTCATATGTGTACGTTGTATAAAGAGCAATGTCTTATCATCAACTTGGTCACATCCACCGCGGAAGGCGTATGTCACGTCGAAAGTGAGAGTTCCTCGCAAGGTATGGAACAGGAAATGGTCATCAAAGATGTGTAAGTGAAGAAGAGGAAGGTTATCTATGCATTGCGCAAATGTTCCATCTGCCGTATGGGTGAGGTCTCTTGCTTGATTTCCATTGAGGACCCGTGATGGTTGTATTGATACATGCACATTGGCAATCGGTTTTTCACTTTGTTGGGTCTCAATGAGACCGATTGTAAGGTGTTGAAGCGAGCCTCTGTAAGTCTTGGCTATGAGCATGGGCCATGAGGATGAGGAACCTAAAAGGGTGGTGGTAAATTTTTTTTACAAAAAAATGATATGGATGACGTGATAAGGGGAAGAGATGAACCAATAAGATAGGTCCTGGAATAAAGGTGAAAAATTTCCGGGCTTTTTTATTTTAATGATATAATTCCACCAAGAATACTCGCAGGAGTTCCCAAATGCTTAACCGAAGAAAAGTGTATTTACTGGTAACCAACACAAATACAACAGCGATCTTGTTTGTTTTAATTTTGTTTATGTTTCTTTCCCCAAGGGTTAGGTATTCAAGGGTTCTGGCTTAATAAGGGCTTTGCTATGTGCTATATCTCTTTGATGATAATGCAGTGGTCCAACAATAGTACCTACCCAATATCTCATGTGGCACTAACTATGAGGATAGACTGACTCTTAAATGCATTTCACCACTACCCAGTGTACTAGAGTATCTTCCCGAGGTCGTCTCCTCGTGACACTATAAATGTACCAGTAGCGATCGGGTTATCTAAAGAGGGCTTCGTGTAATCTAGGTCGATTCATACACACAGGTTGTCCTGATGCCACCACTCAAAGGTACCAATCAGGGTTACAAGGGTGGCCAAAAAAGATGTGCACTTCTAGTACCACTTGTATTTTATGTACATGAATTCTCAACCGCTGGTTTATGTACGTAATGACGATCTCTCTGCGGACTTAAAGACGTCGAACACGCTCTACCTCCAAAAATATTTAACCCACACTTTGTGCCGGAGGAGTGCTCGATACCACTTGTAATATACCAAATATAAATGTATGTAGAAATCGTAAATAAAATGCTAGTAATGGCAAAATAACAACAATATGTCCGTGAAGCTGTGTCACCACAATAACACGGGAATGATATAAGAATAACAACAGAATAACACTTTGAAAAGCAATGTTCATGGGCCTCTTTGAGGGGCAACCTCAAATTGAGCGAGCTCGCTACAATAATATCCAATATAATATTTCTCATACCCTCTAATTCTATTTATATACTTCAGAAGTATCTAGAGGAAGATCCTTCTAGAAGCGAAAGCTTCTATTAGGTCTTCTTACATCCACCTTATTCTATTTTATTGAAAGGCCTTATTAATATTGACCTTTATTACATCTGAATATATTGTTCTACCTATGTGCGGGTTAGGACCCTAACATGTTTCCCATTCAATGCTTTGAAACACCTTTTTGAAAGAGGATTCTTGTTGGATATGCATGCCACACCCATTTATTTATGCATGATACTATTGTTTTAGTTTCATGAATATGATTTAACTCTTGCACAAATCCCACTCATATTAAGTTTGTACATACACATGGTAGAACCATTCATATGAAATTGTGCCTCATGTTTTCTAAGTAATGTTATCAAAGCGAATGATAATTGGATGATAAAATTATGATTTGAATCCCTTTTTGTCTTAATTAGGATATGTTCTTCCTATTATCTCTCAGACACTCCCTAAAGGAAAATTCCAACTTTTAATGCGGGGGATAGCCTAAGGAAA
This sequence comes from Picea sitchensis, assembly GCA_010110895.2. Classification (NCBI taxonomy): domain Eukaryota; kingdom Viridiplantae; phylum Streptophyta; class Pinopsida; order Pinales; family Pinaceae; genus Picea; species Picea sitchensis. The sequence goes on along the minus strand of SNQJ01S0048240.1, from coordinate 73,215 downwards.
CTATTAACTGGGTCACTAGATGTCACATATATGACTCACTCTTCACTTTAGGCTTGTATTGACCAATACAAGGGGGGGAATCCCATGTAAATATATATGAATTCATATTAGTTTTATTTTTGACAAGTCGAGCAAGGACTAGATATAGTATCACAAAGCACACTCCTATAAAATTTGTGCAATCAACAAGAAAATCAATTGTTTAAAATGTCCTTTCAAAAGTCAAACCTCTGGGGGATTTCAAGTCCCCAAAGACTAACTAATGAATGTATGAGAAACAATTATGGTAACCTGTTGTCAATGTTCACCTAGGGTACAGGTACCTCCATGTAGAAGAGCACCCTCCCTAGTAATCGAAACAATGATTATCGTCTTCCTTGGGTACCATAGGTATTGCCTCCATGCAGTCATCTCTGTATTTTTCCTAGGACAAACCAATAAATTTACCACTTCACATTCAACAACTGGGAGAACTATCATAGGTCGGACCACACGTATGGTAGGGAAACAAATCTTGAAATTCTGAAAGTGATTCCAACCAAGGGGCCTACCACTTTTGAAATCCTCGTACATGTAGTATTCCAAGTGATCTCACAAACACTAGAACAAGTGGAGATGGGATATCTTCCCCACTTGCTCTAAGTTTGACCTCGTGCTTAACTCTTGTGTTAGAGGAGATTTCTCGACACCTCTTGCTACTATTGGATTTTGATCTCCCTAACGACTTCTAGTTTGGTTTTAAGGCCTTGGAGAATTTACTCTCCAACCTACACTAAGGCCATAGTCCTAATCTATATGTTGGTCTGCTATAAACACAAAATGTCTAATAAATTTTAAAATTAAGTGTGTTTTAGGATGTCGATTACAAAAGAAACTTACTTAGGTGTCCTTTGCAAAAATATTTTTTTTCTTTAATGTTTGGAAGTTTGAAAGGTGCGATATTTGTTGCATGAGTATATACAAAATAAAAGCAATCACTTTATTCAGTCTCTTTCAAATATTCCAATAAACCACTTGCAGTACTTTATAGAAAAAAGATATCCAATATTTAGTTCCCATTCATTATCATTAAACCATTTTGTTCCAATAAACCACATATAAACATGAACCTTGAAAAACAAATTCAAAGTGAGATATGGCAATTGTAGTTTCTAGTTTAAGACAAAATTATTTCTCATGTTAGTATAGATAATTTCATATTGTAGTAAGTATAAGATGTTGAAACCCTAGGAAATTAATCCAAATGTGATATCAATGAATTATTTATAGTGGATTGAGACATTAGTGTAAATATTTAATCTTTGATCCATACCAAGATTGAAACTAATGCTACAACAGACCCATATTTCTGCAATCTGGACAACAAATTTGTGACAACATATGGTAATTAGATAAAGTCCATACTTCGGGAGGGTTGATGGAGTATTCAAGAGGGATATCAGATTTTTGAGACAGTCTAGAACAATGAAAAGGTTCCAACGATGTAAATAAGTGAACCAGGACAAATTTGGAGTTACGGATAGAAATAAAACTTTAAATAGAGGTCAAAATAAAGTGATGTTTTGCCTCTTGTGTTATGTTATTGGAAGATATTGGGCTTGTGTTTGATATATGAAACAAACTGGGAAAGAAATACCCATCAACAAAACTTGGGGACGGAAGATATACCATAATTATTTCTCATGCAAACCTTGCAAAATTTTAACAATGTTAAACATAGTTATGATCTGCACAAATTTGGAAAGGATATAAGGTATTATTAACCGAGGTTTAAATTAATGGTGAATGAATAAATATTTTAAGGATAGACAAACACCATATGATTTTTTCCTAAAAATCTATTAAATACACTTGAGTTTCGACAATTCATATAGAGGTAAGATGAGGACAAGTGTGACAACACCTTGAAGGAATTGTTGGTCATTTTGGAAGATTGAGGTAATTTTTAACGTGATTGACAAACCTAGAAAGAGAGATCAGACAATGTTTCCTTGAAACTACCAAATAAACCCATACAAAATGCCTCTGTAGTTTTAGTTCACACCATAGATATATGAGTGGAGAGAAAGGGTGAAAAAATCAGAAATGTTATCCCAAAAATAGTCTAACAAAGTATCCAGACTTATGATTTTGACAACAATATCATTTTTCATTTTTTATGACTAAATATAAAGGAATAAATGAGAGTATGATGATTGATTTAAATGGAAAATAACTGCACCAGAACAATCCTAACTTGTAGAGTTAACAAATTCAGCCCAAAGTGGCAATCAAACCCTCTTCCAAGAAGCCTTAAGAAAACTTGAAACCCTCACAGTCAAGGAATTGATCCACTAGATGAGAATGGTGTGGTAGTTCCATGAAGTTTTTTGAATTTGTTGAGGCAGTTTTGAGGTGATTATGGATACAACTAAATAACATAGAAATCAATTATTTTACTCCCCTACTCAATATGAGGAAATGGCTTCGTTTGGTTTTTGAAATTTTGTAGAATTTGATAATGATAGCACGGGAAAATCTAAGGCTAGTATGTTGATTCCCTAAATGGATCTGAGATCATCTGGATAGATATCAAAAAATAAGCTGTGTATATAGACAACCTAAAATTTTAAAACGGAAATTGATTCCTTTAGATGGCCCCCCTTAACTAACAATTGGACTCTCAAATTTCTGCTAATTTTTGGACAGTTTGGAAAGAGGAAAATTATAGGAAAATGTCCCAATTCCCTTAGAAATATTTAAGTTGTTTGAGGGGTTTTGTGAAGGTGAATGATATATTCAAATAATATAGAAGTTATATTTTATCAATCCCTTCCCTAAAATAGTGATGTGACTCTATCCTCTCTCTACATAATGTTGACAGTCTACACGTCGACCTCAAGGGTTTGAAATGGAATAGCTTTGGACCTGCAATAAGAGAAGGAGAATCCAAAGGTTTGATGGAGAAAGATAAAACCACAAACAATAAATTTCAAACCCTTATAATTTCATTGTCCTAGGTTACTAAATGAAAATTGACCAGGAAGAGTTTTGAGAAAAAATTAGCAGTGAAGCTCAACAAAAAGTAAAATATTTGACAGGAAATATGTGTTTTGGGTTTGACTAAAAAATAGAGGAAAGTAGGGCTTACCATTGGGTCATTGAGTCACCCAAATTATGAGTATATAGTTACTAAAAAATTAGTCTTTTCCCTCACCAAGGGTTGGGAGAAAAGCACCAAACTAGGGTGATTAGGGTCTAGGAAATGGGGGTTGAATCATGAAATGCAAAACAACCTATCACATGCTAATATTCATAAAATATGATATAATAAGAAAAAAACCATAAGATATTTTTTCTAAATATATCTTAAGCATAAAAGAAATTCAGAAAATGTAAGGAACTAAAGTTACCTCCTACCTCCTTAGCTTGTTCTCTTAGCATGCAATAATCTCCAGTACATCAACACTAGACATCCAATCTATCCCTTCAATGAAGCAAAAATACCAATAGAAATAATAGACAAAAGCTTACAGAAAGATATCCTTTCCTTTATTCTCTAATCAGTAAAAATAAAGAGTGCATCCTCTTTTATAGGTAAATATGAACCTCAAAAAAACTTTACAATACCATGTTCCAACTCAATACCATGAGCAAAAATAATTTGTTATAAAACCATGAGAAAAGGTAAATAATAATAAAATATGTTAATTTTTTCTCATAAATTACACTCTCCCTTTAGAAAGGGTCAAACATACAATAAAATAAGGCTCAAGGAGGTGTACCCCTTCTATAAGGGGTCAAATGGTCAAATAATAGTCAAAATGACTCCAAACACAGTGATAATTTTCGCCCAGGAAATTCCTAGAGTAGTGTAACTTGGTCATTTTTTTTCTAATTTTCTATTATGACACCATTTCGTAAATCCCACATCAATTTTGCATCCAATGACACTGGTCTAGTGGAATTATTGGTACTATGTCAAAATATAACTACCCCTGAAGTTGGTCACCTTGAAAAATGTGTTAAAATCACCTCATAACCACCCACGTGTGAGAATATTCCTCCAAACGGCTCGTGCATGCTCCATATAGGTACACAATAATTATGTGAATACCTTGGTTATGACGTGAAATTTTATTCATGGTCGGATTCATTGTCATAGATCCTAATGCAGTGGCATGTATATAAATGTGGTACATGGATCCCAAGCCAAATGTCACAGATCCCGATGTCTGAAAATATGGCAATACAAGAGTACACAGATCCCAATGCAACATTACAGACCCCAAAGTAGTTTCATAGATCCCAAGGCATGGTACAGATATTCTAAGGCACACTACCCACTCAAAATGATGGGTCTAGCTTCTTATCTAGTCATTAATTGGTGGCACCTGGTGACAATTTCTTAGTAAGACATAACAAAATGGGTTAATTTTAATACTTTATTAATTCTTACCTAGGGGAACATTATTAACCATTATACATGAATCAAATCCTAAGAAAAACTCATATTTCCTAAGTTATTAGGTGGAAGATAAGAAATCGATGTGTAATAGTGACGAACGAGAAGGGGAATGATTCCATGTAATGACCCTCAAATTATTAGACATGCATAAGTTATATTTTTACATTTTTTCATTCAAATAGCTTCATTTTGGCTAGGCATTTTTTACAATATCCTTCTAGAGGGAACTTATCATTGAGTTACCTTCCTTGGCTTGTTTTTTACTACCCCTTTTATCATTTTTCTTTGGATGTTCACTTTATTGAACAAGTCCTTATTCTTTAGATATTCTTTAGACAACCAAGGACTAGGGGTATTTTCCTTTTAGTGAGGGACATTGCTTAAGCTTTACTTTTTGGCTTTTTAAACTTTTGTTCTTCACCTCTTAGCCTTTGTGGCTTTATTTAATTCATGATTTTAATTTGACCTTTGAGAATTCATACATGACAGGAAGTAATTATTTTTTATGTGGATGGAAATGAATGATTCTAGGGAGATGTAAAGTCATTAGCATGGTTAGGATATGGATGATGCTATCTAGTCTAAACACCTAGTAAGTAATAAGACACACTTCTATCAAAAAACATCTCTCGCAATTTACTATGATGTAAGTAATAAAATCATGTATGTTATGAAATGATAATAAAAAATCGTTAGGTTTTTACAACTTCATGACATACCATAAGGTTATATCATCGTGTCTGAGTAATCATTAATACATGGAATGTGAATGAAGTAAAATAGACCATCATAGTTCATATGTCATTTGAGGATCTAGTTTGAACTGAGATACATCATGTCTGAGCTTATCACGATCATGTCTCAAAGAAGAAAAAGGAAGGAATATTTCTAGATCTAATGAAGAGATGCATGGTATCTCATGCAATCAGCTACATGACACCGTTGTGATGGTGTCCAAAGGTTGTTACCCGTGGGAGGGTAACACTTCCTATCTTTGGATGGAATTTACTAATCCCAATACCTAATAAATTGAGTTAGTTATATCCATGAGACTAATAAACATATTTCCCTCCATTATGAACTTGAGCATGAAGCTGGTCCATCACACTATATCCCCAACAATATTTTTAGTGTCTGCCTCACATTCATTATATTTTCCAACTCTAACAGGCGACCATCCTTTACACCTTCGTAAAGGGACATATGCATGGGTAGGCATTAAGTGAGAGAGAGGGAAAGGTTCTTCAAAGGCTATGGGACAACACCATACCTCATGGGGGGGACAAATTCATTTATTATTTTTTATTTTTAATTAATCCATAAACTAAAAAATTCAAAAATATAGAAAATGATATAATGTATTTGCATAAAATTGTAGCAAGTTGAAAAAACTGTTGAACCAGATTAAAAAGTAGAGATATGTAATTACTTGAAATTGTAGCAAGTAAAATGAAATTGTAGCAAGTAAAATAAAATAATGAAAAAACAAACATACAAATGAATGGACATTAAAAATAAAGTAACTCAAGGATACTCTCAAAACATTCATGCAGTATTTATTTAGTGCTTTAAGTGAATGTATTTGTTTTCATTTTACGTAATATGCATGTACATATGGGTGAAATTTCTATAACAATTTCTGGTTGAAACATGGGAGCACGGGGAATTTAAGGTCCCTGACATAGAAGGATTTATATTCCGATCATCATGGAACAAGAAATCCTCTTGTAGAGGGACTGGAGGCATAGCTTGTTACATAAGAACAAATACCTCTCCTCGCATTCATCTTCATAAAAAATACCCTCTCAATCATTTCATTTGGATGGATATTTTAGAGATTAATGCTAAGAAGATGTATATAGAAATATGTTATTTTGCATCTATTAATTATACTTTTTTTACAAAAAAATAAATTAGATGAAAATTGTCCTTATAAAATCTTAGAAAAAGATATTTACATTATGAGAAATGAAGGTAGTATCCTCATACTAAGAGAATTTAATGCTATAACTACCACTAATAAATATATTATCATAAGCAACAATTCTAACCCTAATCATCTATGCTAGAACCAAGACCTTGTTTTAGTTAATAGATATAAGAGAAATTTGGAAGACTTGACTGAGAATTTGTATGGTACTGAGCTAATCAAGCTTTGCATTTCTCAAGATTTAATCATTTTCAATGATCTAATGAAGTTGCCAAAATCTAACCAAATGACTTGTATCCATGGGTTTTGTAGCAGTGTTGTGGATTATGTGATTTCAGATATCCCTTTTTACAACCAAATAGTAAATTTTGACCTTTTAAATGACCACGAGCTCGACTTTGATCATAGGCCTTTAAACCTAACTCTAAACTTTATCCTACACAAAAACCTGCTTGAATATAACTTTGATAGCCAAAGACACTTGTTTTTTGAAAAAAATAAATTTGATCTCTTCTTAAAGGACTTAAACCATAAATCAAATCTTTGATCATATAAGAACAATATTGAATACATCTATCATAATTTTACAACAACCCTCTCTACCTCCATAAAAAAATTCTCTATCAAAGTGTTGTGTAAAAATAAGAATAGAATTTCCAACCCTTGGAACTATAATGAGTGAAAAATTGCTGGAAAATACATTAGGGATTCCTCTATTGATTTCTTGAAATTTAATAAGATTGATATATACAAATCCCTAATTAAAAGGAAAAAAATGCACTACATAAATAAAATGTTATGACCCAAAGGGGGAATATATAGGGTTAAATGTATATGATATGAATCCAATGGGGGGAGCATATGGGGATAAATTTACATGTAATGTGTAAATATATATGTAATAGAGTCTTTGCACCTATATCTAAGCTAGATCTAGAGAAAATTTGGAGGCAATTTTTAACTAGTAAAACTAAAGAAAATGATATGATTCCCCTGACAGAATGGAATTCCTACCTTAGAAATATTTACAAATGCCATAATGTCTTGGACAACATTACAAAAGTTTCTATAGAATATATATATCTTTTCTATAGAAGACATAAAGTTTGGGGTTAAGCGACTCACAAATGGGAAATCTAAGGACATTGAAGGATACCAAGTTGAACTATTAAAAATTGGAGGGCCTATGCTAATCCCTCACATACACAATTTTTTCAATTTAGTAGTCAAGCAAGGCTTCCCTGAACCCCAGATTCAAAGCCTCATTGTACCTATATTTAAAAGTGGAAATACAATCAATCCCTCTAATTATAGCACCATTATGGTTAGCCCCATTTTAGCTAATCTATATGAAAGTATTTTGGAAAAGAAGATAAACATATAGCTATACATCCATAGAAAAAGAGCTAAAGTCCATTCCGATCTTAGAGGTTATCATTCAACTATGGATCACCTTGTCATTCTTAGGATCATTACGAAGGAGTGTTGCAACAATAAAATCAGTCTCGTTTGTTGTTTCATTGACTTTGGGAAATCTTTTGACATTGTTCATAGGAACAACGTTTGGAATAGGTTAGAAGAGATAAAAGTTCCCTTCGGCCCGAGAGATGCCACAGTAAGGTTGTATAAGAACATTATTTCCAATTTTAACAAAACTAAGGTTTGGTAAAAAAAATTAACTATAATATAGGAGTCAATCAAGGTTGTACCCTTTCCCCTACCCTTTTTTTCATATACATTGAAAAGTTAGAAGATTTTCTATAAGCTTCAGGTTGTGTTGGTCCAACCCTTGCTAGTATAGTCATGATGCTTCTTCTCTATGATGATGATATTTTTCTTATGGTAGGGAATCCCTATGACCTCAATAATAATATTAGCATCCTCTAGGACTTCTTCTCTATTACATGAATGATTGTGAACATTGAAAAAATGAAGGTTACGATAATTAAATCCAACAAGATCACCTATGATACTTTTTTATATGAAAAAAATATCTTGGAGGAAGTACTTTTGTACAAGTATCTTGGAATTGGTATTTATCACAAGCTCAATTGGAACTATAGCATTGAGAAAAGGATAAATGGAGGGTGGAAATATTATTATGGGCTTGAAAATAATTGTAAATTAGCAAACCTTTTTCTATGGGAGAAGAAAAATATCCTCTTTGAGAATATTTCCACTCATGTTATATTGTATTGATGTGGAGTTTAGGGATGCAATATCTCTCATGAATCCCAGAGAAATATAGAAAAACTGAAAAATAATTTTATAACTTATAATCAAAATTAAAGGAAATACACCCTATCATATCATCCTTGTAGAAGTGAGAATTTCCCCCATTGAGAGAACAATTATGATTAGGAAATTAATGTATAAGAACAATATAAACAACATGGATGATAAGAGGCTCCCCAAAATTGCTTCAGACTCTAGCCAAAATCATGAACAACTCAAGTAGGGATGACATAATGATGCCAAGTCTTGGCTAAATCATTAGGGAATAAAAGAAGAAGTTATTCTGCAGAATAAAAATGATATTAAAAATATTGTTCAATCTAAATTTAAGGAGAATCTATGGTGCAATAAATAATTAGAGGATAAAATAAAATAAATATATTATAAGGACATGGTTAACCCTAATCTTAAAGATCAAAATTATCTCTCTGTTTTGACTAGCATTAAAAAGAGAATTAATATTGCTAAAATAAAACTAATTCTCATGAGCCACATAGTGAGACTAGGCATTGGACAATCCCCAAAACACCATGGCATAAAATAATTTGACACCTTTGTGACACCAAGAGGTTTGAAGATCAAAAACAAATTCTCCTGGAGCGCTCTGTGTATACCCAAATTATATCTCAATTCCAAAATATTTATCATAATACTGACCTTCCTAACCTTCTAAGTCATCAAAACTATAGTGATGTTGGAACAATTATCCTAATGCTTTTTTAGCATAGAAATAATATTATAAACAAATCCAAGTAATCTCTTACCTTTCTTAAGGTCCGATAGACCAATTTTGGTTTCAGTGAATGTTAACCATCATCATCATCATCATTGTTGGACAATTGGTTGTCATTGATGTCAACCTTTGGATAGTGATGTTGGATATTGATGTCAACCCTTGGAGAAGTCCGGTAGCACAAAGGTATGGGTAAGGGACCCGAGTTTGGTTGAGGTCTAAAGGCATGAAGATTAGTAAATGTGCAAGTACGAATATCATGGATGGATAATACACGTCATGACATCTATGTTGATATGTGGTACATCACATAGTTCCTCACAGTTAGGAGATATAGCCTTGAGAAGTTGGAGAACCCCTCAGAGTAATATAAAATCCCCTAGAAGGTCAACAAGAAGTCAAAGCTTCTAGAAAGTCATAAAGAAGATTCCCTATCCAAATTGGTTGTAAAAGAAATGAATTAAATAATGAAGTGGTTTCAACAAGAAGGGTAAAGGAGTTATGTTTTGACTAATTAAGGAAAGTTAGTTGCACAAGAAAGTGGGTTAGCCCTAGAAGATGGATAAAGGGGTAAAATAGTTACAAGGGAACTTCTAGAGGAAGGCACTTGGAAAATTATAAATAAGAGAGAAATGGACTCCTATTAGCACCTACCTACCTATTGTACATTATTGAATATCTATTTTGTGAAAGGTTATTTGCAGGTATACCGTGACAAATATGAGAATGAGTAGGTATGAGACAACAAAGGTATGAAGGAGAGAAAATTTTGAAGCTTCATAAAGTTTGATTGTTCTAGGGTTTCTGAGGTTACCGCGAGCTACAGAGAAGTTGGGGTGCATACATCCGCGGGCCATAGTGGAGGAAAGTGTGGATACCCAGAAGCTGTCAAAAGGGAACGCACAGATCTGTGGAAATGACAAGGAGGAAGATGTTTGTTCTAGGTTGCAGGATATGAGGAGAGACTGAAGGTATGTTTTTTAGAGATCAGATACAATAGGGATACTACATAGTTAAAGGTATGTTCATGGTTATGTTTTTAGGTTGTATCTTAGTGGTGTTGTGGAGAATGCTTGAGGCATGACTTTATGAGGTTTGGTATATGCCCTCTTGGATGTATGGTTTCTGTTGTAGTAAATGTTTTGAGGGAGATCTATTGAAGAATATTGTCGGTGCATGTATGAATGTTATTTGTATATCTTTTGGCACATTGTGAGAGGTATTTGTTAGTGATCTTGGTATATGGTTAATATATTCTTGATTCTACATAATAGTGAGGTTTTGGCACATGGTTTAAAGTGAGTACTTATCGTATTTGGTTATGGACAGTGTGATGTATTGCTAGAGAACTTTTGATGGTTATATTGGTATATATGTTTGGTATATGATTGAGGTACATGATGGGTACATATTGGGACATATAGTTGATGATGTTGGTATATAATTGATCCCTATTTTATGAGAATAACAAAATGACTACAGATTATTAACATATGCTTAACACATAATAACAAAGATACAGTAAAACTGGTTTTCTATTCAATAAGGAAATAAGTTGAAACTGTAAAATGTAGTGGAAAACAAGGTTGTTGTAATGGTGGTGGCTTATATATGAGGAGAGATGTGATGGTTGTGCTCATTCACAAGAATATCATTAAGATTAGGCTCTGAAGTCCTTTTTACAATAGACAAGAGTTTCAAAAACCCTAGACATCCAAAAACCTAACCCTAGGTGATGAAGCACCAAAAGTCATGTGGGCCTCGTTTGGGTAAGTCAGTACATCAACTTCTCGGGGTCGTAACTTTTGCATACAATATCCATTTTAGGCGTACGATAGAATTATCAATGGTCTCCATTGCATTGAGTTCCCCCATCAGATGAGGAAATTTCTGTTGAATTTGGCCCTGGGTGAGCCACTTGCCTTGGTGTAGGAGATGCCCTGCTTTGACGACTCAATAAAGATGGATCCTTTGTTGTCGAGTTTCCTTGATCTGTGTGCCCACAATCAGATCACTAGATTCCTGTTTTATGTAGTCAGGGTTGAGATATGTTGGTGTCAGTTGTTCTACTACATCTGAGGTGTCCAATAATGGTGGGAAATAAGGTCGAAGGAGGTCCACCTTGAACACTGGGTGCATGCCAAGGAAAGGAGGAAGGTTAAGCTCAAAATCATTATCCCCCAATAGCCTTGGTGATAGTGTATGACCCATAATGGAGTGGGTGAAGCTTTCGATGGGGTCCTATAAGGTGTTCTTTCTGTAAGTGCAACCAAAATTTGTTGCCCACCTGAAACTTATGTGGCACCCGATGTTTATCATGGCACTGCTTGTACTTGTCATCGGACTTCTGTAGGATATCATGAACCTATTGGCGAATGTGTTGGATCCACTCAATGAACCGAGTGGCTTTGTCAGCTTCAGTTGGAGAAGGAGATGAGTCAGCTGAGGTGACCGCAAGGAGAAGTGCAACATCTATGGGACCCAATGGTTGGAATCCCAACCCCACTTGAAAGGGGTTGTGGCCGGTTGAGCTATGATGGGATCGATTGTAGTTATGTTGGACATAGGGAAGACTCTCGTCCCATGCGCGAGGGTTATTGGAATTATACATGCACAGGATATGCACGATCATTCGATTTACAACCTCGGTTTGGCCATCTGTCTAGGGGTGGAAGGCCGTGGATTTGGTGAGCTTGGTGTCCAATAGTGACTAGAGGCTCGACTAGAATGTGTTGAGAAATTGATTGTCCTGATATGAGACAATGGTTTTTGGGACCCCAAAATGTACCCAGACTCGTTCAAAGAAGATCTTGGCAATGGCTTCTACTGTGATGTTCTTCTTCCAAGCAACCAAAATCGCCATCTTAGAAAAGTGATCAACAACCACAAAAACACAGTCATTTCTCTGTTTGGTGGATGGGAGGCCCAACATGTAGTCCATTGAGATCGATTTACATGGCTTGTCACGAGTAGGAAGAAGGGTGTATAGTCCCTATTTCTTAGTGGTCAGTTTGGCAATAGCGCGGGAAGTGCAGGACCTGATATACTTGCTGACCTCCTGTCAAAGTTTTGGCCAGTAGAAATGTTTTTGTAGCATCGCCACTGTCTTTTCGATGCCAAAGTGTCCTACCACTCGATTGTAGTGGGCTTCCCATGTCAAATTCGCTCACTCACTTGATGGAACGAAGATATGGACCAAACGATACAACAACCCATCCCGAAGATGGAAATTATCGACAACTGCGTTTGCACCCAACATTTGGTAGGTGGTGGTGAAGTCCGGGTCTGTCTTAGAGAGTTGGGGCCATCCAAAGGTCTCATGGTCGCAAGAGTCTAGCACCGTGGTGAGTGTCATGCCTGACGGTCTACTGAGGCAATCAACGACGTGATTGGTGCTTCCTGTTTTACACTTGATGTTGAGGTGGAATTGTTGTAGGTATGTGGACCACTTTTGATGGCGGTCATTATGTAATTTTCCTTGTGTCTACATGAATTGCAGTGGCTTATGATCAGTGTGGATGATTGTCTCCCTCCTAAGAATGTAATGTCTCCACTGGCGACATGCTTGCACAATGGAGTACATTTATTTGTCATAAGTAGGGTACTTATGGACAACATCTGATAGTGTCTCACTATGATAGGCCACGGGGTGGCCGTGCTGAGTGAGAACAACTCCCACAACATAGTCTGAAGCATCTGTCTAGATCTTAAAGGGATGTTGCAGGTCTGGTAGTGAAAGTACTGGAGCTGCACACAAATGTTGCTTCAAACAATCGAACACTTGTTGTTGGGACCGACCCCATGCAAATTTTTCCTTACCACCACCCCTGGTTATTTGGTTGAGGGCCCATGCAATATGGGAGAATACAAACATGAACCTGCGGTAGAAATTGGTAAGGCCCAAGAAGATTTGAAGCTCAGTGAGTGTGGTTGGGGTTGGACAGTCACGGATGACTTGGATCTTGGCTGGATCCACATGTACGCCATGCTGATCAATAATGTATCCTAGGTAATGGACCCTGTCCCTGTCGAAGGAGCATTTTTCCAAGTTGACGTATAGCTTGTGCTGCCACAGGGTGTGAAAAACCTGTTGAATATGATACAAGTGTTCTTCCCAAGACTTGTTGTAAATGAGAATGTCATCCAGATACACTACTACAAAAGTATTGGTGAATGGTCACAATATATCTTCCATCATCCTCATGAAAGTGGTTGGAGCATTTGTCAAACCAAAGGGCATGACCAAACATTCAAAAAGGCCTTCTTTTGACTTGAAGACGATCTTCTTTACATCTGTCTGTTCTATCGGGACCTGGTGGTATCCAAAATTTAGATCAATCTTAC
>SNQJ01S0048240.1:23716-59516 GCA_010110895.2 Picea sitchensis | reverse complement strand
ATAGAATTTATATTAATTAGTAATGATATTATTATATAATTATAATAAATAACTTATATAATATATCATAGTTATATAGTACTAAATTAAGTAATATGTGTGTGTATGTGTGTGTGAGTGTGTTATTTCTTATTATACATACATTGATGGTGGTGGTGGTGGTGGTGGTGGTGGGGGATAACGTCTATTGAGACCGAATTTGGTCTATCAGACCTTAAGAAGGTAAGATATTACTTGGAATTCTTTAGAATTTTGTTTCTGTGCTCGAAAAGCATTAAGAGAAGTGCTCCAAGTTAACTATAGTTTTGTTGAGTAAAAAGGTTAAGAAGGTTGGTAGTGTGACAAATATTTTGAAATTGAAATCTAATCTGGGTATATTCTAGACACTCTAAAAGAAAGTGCTTTTCATCTTCAAACCTCTTGGTGTCACAAACATAACAAAATATTTCATCCCACAATGTTTTGGGAATTGACCAATGCCCAGTTTCACTATGAAGCTCATGAGAGTTTGTTCTTATTGTAGCAATGCTTATTTTCTTCATTGCACTAGTCAAGACAGAGATATACTTTTGATATTATATATTAGGGTTGATCCACTCCTTATAATATCTTAATTTATTTTCTCCCACTAACTCTTTATCACACCATAATTTCTCCTTAAATTTTGTTGTAATAATATTTTAATATTATCCTTATTTTGCAATATGATCTCTTCATTTATTCCCCAATGGTTTATCCAAGACTAGGCATCCTTATGCCAACCTCGCTTGAGCCTAAGGTTGTTTTGGATTGATTTGAAATAATTTTAGGTAGCCTCTTGTATTCCATGTTGTTTAAATTGTTCCTATGCATTAGGTACCTAGTCATAGCCATCCTCTCAATGTGGGAAAAGGCTCACTTCTATGAGGAGGATATGATAGGGTGTATTTCATTTAATTTTGAGATTGTAGGTCATAAAATTATTTTGGATCTTATATATATTTCTCCATGAATCTCTAGAGATACGACATCCCCAAACCTCAGATCCATATAAAATAACTGGAGTCACAAGATTCTCCAAGAGGATTTTTTTTTCCCATATCCAAAGATACGCTAGTTTACAATTGTTTTCAAGCCCTTAATAAGATTTCCACTCTCCATTTATCCTTTTCTCAATGATGTAATTCCATTTGATATTGTGATGAATATCTATTTTGATATATCTGTATGAAGGCACTTCCTACAAGTTTTTTTTGTCATATACAAAAGTATCGTAGGCAATATTTTTGGATTTAATTATCATGACTTTCATTTTGTATGTATTAACAATCATACCCATATTGGAGAAAAAATATTGGAGGATTATTAGTTTCTTTTCAATATTGTAGGGACTCCTCATCATAAGAAAAATTTCATCAACATAAAGAATAAGAGTGATGAATATACCATTGAGAGTTGAGCCAACACATCTTGCTTCTTCCAAACACTCTTATAACTTATCAATGCATATGCCAAAAATGGTAGGGGACAAGGAACAACCATGTTTTCCTTTGATATTGTAGTTAATTTCTTCCAACCATCCCTTAGTGTTCCTAAAATTGGAAATAAAATTCTCATACAACCTTGTTGTAGTATCCCTCAACTCGAAAGGAACCTTTATCTCTACTATCCTATTCTGAAGGCTTGTCCTGAGTACTGTGTCAAAATATTTTCTAAAGTCAATGAAACAACAAAGGAGATAAATTTTATTATTTTGTTACTCCTTTGCAATGAGTTCGAAAGTTATAAGGTGGTCCATAGTTGAATGATATATCCTAAACCTAGCTTGGCCTTTGTCTCTTTTTCCATGGATTTTTAGTCATAAGATAATTTTCTTTTCCAAAATAATTCTATATATCTTGGCTAAAATGGGGCTAATCATAATGGTCCTATAATTAAAGGGAATGATTTTATCCCCACTTTTTAAAATAGGTACAATTAGGCTTTGCATCCAGGGTTTAGGAAAGCCCTATTTCACTGCTAAATTGAAGAGCTTGTGTATGTGAGGGATGAGGATAGGCCCTCTGATTTTAAATATTTCATCTTAGTATCCTTCAATGTACTTAGCTTTCCCATTTGCAAACCGCTTAACCCCAAAATCTATGTCCTCCATAGAAAATACCTAATTCTTTGTAGGGACTTTGGGAATGGTGTCCATGGAATTAGGGGATTCATAAATATTTTTGAGGTAGGAATTCCAATCCTTCAAGGGAAACATATTATTTTCTTTGTTTTTACGAATTATAATTTTCCTCCAAAACTTCTTAGGATCAAGTGTAGATAGGTGCAAAAACCGCTCCTTCTTTTTGTTTATATAACACCTTTTTCCCCCTTTTAATGAGGTATTTGTACTTATTTATCTTATGGATTTTTAAGGACTCATTAGAATCATCCCTAATGGATTTCCTAAAAAATATACATTCATTATCATACAACGTGGCAGTTGTTCTATTGTTTTTTTTACATGACATCTCGATAGAGAACTTGTTAATGGAAGTAGAAAGGGTTGTTGTAAAATTATTATAGAGGTCTTTGATGTTGTCCTTATGAGTTAGGAGATTTAAATTACTATTTAAATTCTTTAGGAAAATATCAGCTCTACTTTTGTCAAAAAACAGGTGCCTTTGATTATCGAGATTTTCTTCCATGGGGATTTTATGCATGGTAAAGTTTAGAGTTAGGGTTAAAGGTCTATGATCATATTCGAGTTCATGGTCATTTAAAAGGTGAAATTTTGCAATTTGGTTGGATAAAGGGATATCAAATATCACATAATCCAAAATACTATTGTTGATCCCATGAATACAAGTCATCAGGTTGGAGTTTGGCCACTTCATTACACCATTGCAAATTATTGGACTTGAGAACTACAAAGCTTGACTAGCTCAGTGAAAAAAAAATTCTCGGTTAGGTATTCAAAGTTCCTTTTGTATCTATTATCTAAAACATGGTGCTAATATAGAAATAAAGGATTAAGATTGGAATCATTGCTTGAAATAACAGATTGGTTAGTTTCAAATCTAGCGTTAAAGTCTCATAGAAAGATTAGATTATGAATATCTTATTCTAGGGTATTATAGGGACAATTTGCATGTAGATTGTTTTTCTTATGAAAACTAGAATTACTAGGTGCCAAACAACAAATTGCTTTATAAATATTCTAAGCATTGGTGTTTGATGTTTCTACCCAAATGCACTGACTGAGAGGGTCTATATTATGAAGCTGAATATGAGGAGACATGTTCTTTTTTAAATAATAGGATATGCCTCCAATCCATCTATGATAATATTTCTTGATCCATGTTGAACACAAGACAAATCCTTCTATGTTAGGAACCTTAGAATCTACATTCTCCTAGGTTTCCACTAGAAAAATAATATCAATTTCACTTGGGATCCAACTTAATATAGGACCTTTGCACCATAGAAATCCATGGCAGTTCAAAAGAAGGATCCAGAGTGTCCCAAAATCCTATTTATTATTAGCATTTTGGTCTCTATCCCTAACAATAACTTTTAGATTTCTAATAATTCCCCATTTACCTTCCTTCCTGGCTTCCTTTACCTTTTGAACTTACTTCCTTAATTAAGCTTATGGAAGTAAAATAATAATAATAATATTATAATTTAATATCCTATATAACAATTAGTAATGATATTAGTATATAACTATAATTATAAATAACAAATATATAATAATAATAATGTAATTTTAAGGTCATGGCCAAGAAAGACACCAAATGGTGTATGAGACCCCTTTGTTTGTGGGACAAGGGACCCCCTCCGCACAATAATTTGACTGCTAAAGTCTACAAAGGTATACATGCCCTACCCCCCTCTGAACTTGAACTTGTGACCTCATAGGAGGAAACACATGTTCTTAACCATTAGGCCTACTGAGGACATGTATGTATGTATGTGTGATATATTACAAGTGTAAATTAGTATAAAATTGTAATTAATAATAATGATTAATTATATAATTATGTTAATTGAATCATTATATGAATAAGTTGCTTATATTATGTAATTAATTTTACCATAATATGAAGTTTTATGTTTCATAATAAAGAGTATAATTATATTTATAATTATAAAGTTTAGTGAATATGATTCTAGGATATCCTTTATCAAAGGTAAGGAAAATAAGGTTGTGGATGCTCTAAGAAAAAGACCCATAATTCATTCAATATTATCATTGAAAGTAGACTTAATAGACCATATTTTAATCCACCTTATAAAATAAAACCGATACCAATGAGATAAAATATTCCTTCAAGGATGGAGTACCAATGAGATCTAAATGGGAAGGGTACACCTTAGAGAATGATGGATAGTTATGATTTACGAGTAGGATGTATATTTCATAGAATTATGATCTTAGGAGACTAGTAATGGAGGAACCCCATAGAACTCTTTATTCAACACACCCGAGAATAAATAAAATGCATGTAGACTTGAAAAGGCTATTTTTTTAGGCTAGGATGAAAAAGGTTTTAATGAAGTTTGTAGCCTAGTGTTTATAATGACAACAAATTAAGGAGGAACATCGCCATCCTACATGTCTACTCTAGCCCCATGATATACTAGAAACAAAATGGGAAGTTATTTCAATAGATTTTGTGGGAGGTTTACCTATGACCTCCTAAAGACATGGATGCACCATGGTTGTAGTTGAAAATCTAATCAAGAGTGTTGAATCCATTCCAATAAAGAGAACCTTTGATAAACCTGTAAAGACCTCGAACTACCATAAATCAATACTAAACGATAATAGGATAAGTAAATAATTTAGATCATGTAAAACATAGGTTACTTAAATTTTTCACACAAATTAGCAGAAGAATAACAAAGAATAAATGGAATATTATGCAAGTTACATTGCTTATCTAAATTGTAAATCTTAAAGTTTGTTGTCAATACTAAGAATTCAACTAAGAGCGAAAATACGTAAACAAAACAACCATCTACCTTCTAAAGGTGAAGTAACTTAACTCTTAGGATTCTATTTGCGCAACTTACTTATGCGGGAGTGAAGATTAATAAGTAATTGGTTACCTCATACCACTTTCCATTCATAACTAACTAAAATTCATTAGTAATTAACCTTTCCTTCATGCAACTAAATCCATATTGTAATATATCTTATATAGAATTTATATACAATATAATTCTTTTATATTAGTAAACATAATATGAGTACCCACGTATTTCCTTTCCAATTATCAATTTAATTATCATTCAATTATAATTATGTTACAATTATAAATCTAAATAATAATAATAATAATAATCTATTTTTAAGGTCACGGTCAAGCCAACACACTAAATTGGTGTATGAGACCCCCTTGTTTGTGGGACAAGGGATCCCCCTCTGCCCAACGATTTGATTGGTAAAGTCTACAAAGGTATACATACCCTACCCCCTTTGGATTTGAACCTGTGATCTCTTAAGAGGAAACACATGTTTTTAACCATTAGCCCTACTCCATGATGGCTTGAGAAGTTTAAGGAAGTAAGAAATTCCAACAATAAGAAAAAACCTCTCTCTTTAATATACAATGTGAACTACCAAATTAGCGCTTAACAAAGGATAACCATCGTACTCAGTTCTGTCACTCAAGAGCAGACTAGTCACAACTTGATAGACAAGTCAATTAAATCAAAATAGGAGGGATGTCAAGTGTTACTCATGCGCCAACCCATCAAAACCCACATCACCAATATGAATTATTGTTGATGATAACTATAAGTTAAATTAGAGTTTTATTGTTTAGAGCTCTTGACAAGGGCGAGATCAAAGTAATATCGAATGAATGATCACCCAGAAATCTCAGAATTATGTAATTGTTTATGTCCTTCGCACCTCCTTTCTTGGAGTATTTGGTTAAACATAAGTTATCCCTGGGTCAGAGTATAATTACGGTGGTGAATGAGTCATCGAAGGTTGATTTAATTCCATTATTATTTTCTTATTATATATAGATTCTTATTTTGTTGAGAACATGACGTTTTACTTCCTTTCGATACATGACAGACATAAGACTTAGGATAGTTGTAATTACAAGATTTTGTAGATCTAGAGTCTTAAAATTTTGTCGGTTCAGTTACGACCAAGTCAACGTAGATACACACCAATCTCAATAATTATCGAATTGCAGTAAGTACAAATTATTAATTTAAAATCTAAAAGAGAATTCTAGAGATATGACGAAGAATAGAGACCACACTTGGGATTTGTTGAAGGATGCTTCTAAATTTATAGGTCATCGATTACATAATCAATTCTACCAAATCAAAGGTCAAATGATTACAAGTACAGTGCTACTAAATCAAACGTTAGGGATGAATTTATGTGAGCTAATTTTGAATCGATTCTATGGAAACTTTATTCAACTAAATGCGATCTCATACCGGGAAATTACAAAAACTATGACTGTTAACCAATAATAACAACAATTCTTAAATATTGTGACCATAATTTGATAAGGTGTGAGAATGATCTTCAACTTGAAAGCTTTTGCAATGCTTCTTCGTTGCGTCTGCTAATCCAAGGACTTCACCAGTACCTCCCAGCCAATGCTAGGGGTACTCTTCTTTCCCCTTAGCCCCCTGAGCCGCACAGTAAACCAAATCTCAATAGCGCAAGTTTTCCCTCACAAGGAGAGGCTTCCACCTCTTGCACAAGCTTGAGCCCAACTCACACAAGTAAACTCAGTCAATCAAAATTTCACCATCATTTCATTCATCCAGCCTTAGGGTAAGTTATCTCTTCCTCACCACTTCTTTTATAGGAAAAATTACCTTGGCACATGTCATCTCATGCACAATTAACTAATTTTTAATAATTAAATAAATGATTATTCACCCCCAACACATGTCACACTCTCCCCAAGTTGCACATGTTAAATCTTAAATCCATTTTTATTTTAAATAATTAATCATTTTCCCTCACACCCACAATCAATTCCTATTTTTCCTCTTAGTTGTCTCTTAGTCCCCCAATCCCTCTTTTATTGTCTCCCCTAACTAAATTTCAGTTTTAGTTTTATTAGGACTCTTCTCTTAGTATGATTTAATGGTTTATTGACTCATGATCCTAACTCTATGTAGATCAACTATTCTCTCATAAATTTATTTTCTTTTAATTAAAATTACTTTTATTATTTCCATGCACACATGTGAACATACCCAACTTTTTATTCTTATTCTCCTTTTTCTAACGTTATTAATTCTAACTTCCCTTAACCCTTTTTTTGTTTTATTTAGTCAAACATATTAGGCTTAGACTCTTTGTTAATTTTCTAGTTTATAATTTAATAAAAATGTGTACTCTTTTCTAACAAGGTCTAAGCATTCATTTAAATTTTCTAGGCCATCAATATTTTTTGTTGTCTCACAATTTTGTTTATGCGGCGTGCCCTTCAAGATGCCCTTCTGTGCTCCAAGGGTGTCACTTGCCATTGACTAGTTTGGAAGTTTGTCGGACGCTTGGAGTAAAAAATCCACTAGTCGACCATGTGTGAGGCTAAGGGCTTGTTGAGGAATAAGGTATCTTCCTTATTTCACGCCCCTCAATAATCCTCATGAGAAAATGTCGCAGTATTCCCTCACAACATCGTGAACCTCTCAGAATAAGGTAATAGTTAACCTTAGTTCAGGTCACGACGAGAGTGCTAGTAGGCTATGGTAGGGACGCTGCCACACCTCTCCCTCATCTGTCTAGTATCTTTGTATGACCCCTTTACTCCTTATGATTCATATTAGCAAGCATTACCATGCCTGCATTAACTGACAAAGATAATGTCAATAATCCATATACATGAAATCCATACTAAATCATCATCAATAATAAGTGTGTATAAATCAAGCACTCAAACCAAAATAAAAGTCCACTCCCTGACTCAATCTGGAGTCCAAGGAAGTCGGTTGATTAATCAACATCCTCAACTTGTCATGTTTCATGCACACTCATGAAACCTCATCATAATACATGTCAATATATACCTCTAGAAAATAACATATAAATATCAATACTCAACACAACATAACTCATAATCAAAACATAATCATAATGTACCATAATTTAGCCGGATCACTTGCTCACAAGTGTCCTCAAAGAATAAGTCAGTTTATAAAAAGTGTCTAGTGGAAATGGGTGTTACAAAACCAACCATTTCTTATGCTTTTCTTAAAGAGAGATTTTAATTGCATGGAGTGCCTTGAAAAATTATACTAGATAGAGATTCACGGTTCACTTCTATTTTTTGGCAGAGTCTCCTAACTTCTATGGTTACTCAACTCAACTTTAGTACTACATATCATATAGGGACAGATGGGAAAACAAAGAGAATTAAACAAGTATTGGAGGATATGTTGAGATTGTATGTCATGAACCAACAAAACCAATGGAAGAAGTATCTTCCCTAGTGGAATTTGCACACAACAATAGTTATCATGATTTTGTTCGTGCAACGCCATATGAGGTCCTATATGGAAGACCTTGATGAAAACCTTTGAGTTGGCATCGATTAGAGGATCAAGTATTGGGACCTAACATGCTCCAAGAAATGTAAGAATAAATGGTTACAATTAAGAAAAGGATTAAGGAAGATAGGGACCAACAAAAAGGTTATGCATGTGCTAAGAGAATTGATAGAAGCTACAAGGAAGGTAAGAAGGTTTTTGTTAGAGTCATACCCTTTAAGAGTTTCTTCATATTTTGTAAGGGAACATAATTACCCCCTACATTTTTTGGACCATTTAAGATCCTTGGGACGATTGGACTAGATGCTTATAAGCTTGAGATCTCATCCCATCTCGATCTATCCTATTTGTTAAAATTTGAGGGATTTCAGGTTTCCAAGGAGGGAGCTATCCAAGTCAAACCATTCTCTATACTGGATCATAGGGTTTGTTAGCTTAGGAGATGGTAAATTAAACAAGTCAAGGTCTAATGGAACCAATACAACCCATGATCTACTACCGAGGAGGACATGAAAAAAATGATTTATGGACTAACTAACATAACTAAAACATATGCATATACTAGATGGGGGCTTTTGATAATCATTTCTTTGACATTTTGATGCATGACTAGTTGTTTGTTACAATAAATTATATATGTTGAGTTAATTGTTCTACAAATTCTATGTGATTACTATATTCATGATGTTTTTCTATCTTAAGAACACCAATGGTATTTACATATGATGTTATGTTAACATGTGGTTCCATTTATTTGTGTTGATGAAATGCTATATCTTTGATAAAGATATGTTGACATTTCTTATGATAGTATTTCAAGATATGATTACATGATTTGTTTGCATACAATATTTTTTAATAAGATGTTTTTATCATGGCAAGCTTGGACATGTGGTGCCTTACTATTCAGGATGGTGTGTTATCATGATGACATGTGACAATTAGCATGTGTTTTTTTTTTCTATGAGATGATGATGTTATGATTATAACTAATGCATTAATTGAATGTTGTAATGTGGTGATTAACAAGAAATACACCATTGGGTTGAGAGATCCAATTCATTCAGGATCTCGTGGGAGCCCATAACTACAAAGGAGAATAAATACAAAGTAACACATTATGGTATCGGGACAAACTCAATCAATAAACCTATGCTAGTGGTTCTTTTCCTTGCATAATTCTCAATGGGACATGGGACCATCTTGAGAAGGCTCGAGTGCCTAATATTGGAGATGTGATGCCAAAATCCAAAAGAGGAAATGGAATAATACTCATCGATGGAGCTGTCTTGTTGGACTTTCATGTCTGGGGGTAAGCACCTAGTAAGACCTGGGGAGGAAGTTATGGTCAGTCTTTCAATATGCATAGGGTACACGAGTTTGTGTACTAGAATAAATGCTTGTTGTGGTAGATGAGGCATTAGACCTTGAGGCCCCGATTAAGCTAATAGGATTAGGCTTGATATTGACATTTAGAAGGATGACTAGAGTTGTGATCGCACTTCCTCAGAGTTGTGATGTGGAATTTCAATGCTTGTCATGGTCACTTGGGTGGCTCTTATACTATTTACAATAGAGGGTGATGTGAAAGATACATGAAGAAAGTAAAAACCTATCAGTAACATAATTAAAATTAACTTCAGGATGAAGTTCATTGAAGTGGGGGAGTATGTAATGCCCAATATTTGGAATTAATCATATACCCGATGAGGAAATTAAATAAGTAGTCTTAAAATAACAACAACAACAACAACAACAACAACAATAGTTATCATCTGCTA
Source organism: Picea sitchensis (assembly GCA_010110895.2). NCBI lineage: Eukaryota > Viridiplantae > Streptophyta > Pinopsida > Pinales > Pinaceae > Picea > Picea sitchensis. The sequence goes on along the minus strand of SNQJ01S0048240.1, from coordinate 49,230 downwards.
GCTCTAAACCTTCTGTATTGTTTCTTTCCATGAGTAGTGTCCTCCTGCGATGCATTCATGTGCTTCTTCCAGAATTAGTAGTCGTTCTGCCTCCATAACATATCTCCTCAAGATCTCATCAGGTCCCATATTGTACAGTTGTCCGGCTATAAGTGAAAAATCTACAGCGCGCACTACCAACTGTTTCTTCTGGATGATTGTATATTTACTAGGTGCCATTCCTGTTGACAAGAACTAGAATATCTCAGTGAAATTATCAACAATCTTCATGATGGCCAGTGGTTGTGCATCAGGTAGTGTATCCTCCAGACCAAGGATGATTTTAGGGGCTAAATTTCGCTCATGGGCTAATTTTCCATGTTTTTCCCAAAAAAAAAATATTTGTCAATTTCATTTTTTTCTAAAAGCTATTCGCCCAAATTCCATAGAGTTGAATTATTTTACCTTAAAAATCTCCAAAAATTTATGCAGAGCTATATAAAATCCTTATAAATTTGAATATTTTTTTACAAAATGTAGCCAAACATTTTTTAGTTGGCATATGAGGGATTAGTAACATGCATTAAAGTTTCCTACATTTTAAAATAAATTTCCATCATTCAAATCATCCATGCTCAAGACTAGTAGGTTCCTCTCCATGTTCCAACCTAGACAAAATTAGTGGGCCCTTGTTAATTCTTCCTGGCTTAACCCTGATCTCAAAATCATATTCACGGAATAACAATAGCCATCGCATGTTCTTTAACAGGCGTGTTGACTAGGCATTCAGCCTTGAGTGATTAGTGAACATCTTAAATTGGCCTCCCAACAAGTAGTATGAAACTTGTAAATCATACGCATGGCTAAACCTTCTCTCTCGATTGGTGGTGTAATTTATCTCAGGTGTTGAAGAGAGCTTCCTACTAGAAAAGGCTAATGGGTGGTCAATATATCCTTCTCTGGTTGTGCTAACATTGCTCCTGATGCAATAGAGACAGCACATTGATATGCACATGGAATTCCTTGCTCAAATCACGGGAAAGGCAAACCGGAATAGGTGCAATAACCATTTTGTGTTGATGTGTGAGGAAGCTCTGTGACATTCTTACAATCACTTGAAATGACACAGTGTGTCGAAGCTCTGCTGACATTCTTCTGTCCACTGAAACTGACAATCTTTCTTCAAAAGCTTCTCCATGGGCGTTGTAACATGTGCATAGCCCTTAATGAACTTCTTGTAGTATCCATTATGTCCCAGTGCAGTGTGCAACTGTCTGATTGAAGTAGGAGGGGGTAGATCAACAATAATGACATTATTGGATGGATATACCAACAACCCCTACTTACACACAATATGGCCCAGCAACACTCCAAAGGGAGAAAAGAAGATGCACTTATTTAGATTTAGGGCAATCTAACATTGCCTGCACTTATCCAACATTAGTCTTAAACATTCAATATGATTTTTTAGTAAGCTAAAAACAATCCAATCATCAAAATAGGCTTCCAAAAATTTATGTAAAAACTCCTTGAATGCTTCGACCACCACCCTGGAAAACATGGTTGGTGCATTCTTAAATCCGAAAGGCATCACTGTGTACTGGTAGGTCCCCCATTCTATTTCAAATATGGTCCTATGGTGATCTTCCTTGGTGATCTTGATCTGGTAATAAAATGAAAATCCATCTGTAAAGGAATATAGCTCATGTCCTCCTACATTATCTAACACTTCGTCTGTAAACGGTGTAGGGAATGGGTCATGCAAACAAGCATCATTCATATTTCTGAGATCTACACAGATCCCGATCTCTCATGTCTTCTTATCTTGTACCACCATATGACTAATCCATTATGAATCTTCAATAGGTTCTACGATTCCTGCTTCCATCATTCGGTCTAATTCAATCTTCACTTTTTCCTTATATTTGGGATTCAATTTGTAGGGTCTTTGCTTAACTGGCCTTGCATCTGGTTTCAAGGGGATATTCATCTCTCCCATGGGCCCTTTTATGCCCTTCATATTAGTGAACTTGGTTGGGAACAAGTCCTGATATTCATGCAATAATTCTATGATCTTATCAATGGTGGCATCATCCTAGTAATCTCCAACATTAGCAAGATTAGGTTCTCGCTATGTTCCAATATTAACTTTATTGATTTTGATCAACTGTCCAATTAAAGGTAGTTTGATTCCTGGTCCTTCTACGTCTCTATGTCCCTCCGTTTCTGTGATGTTCACATTGCTAGGATCATCGTCTTCATCGAAATTGATATTGTAACATCCTTGCAGTTTCTGAAGAGGTGCAGTCCATTCATCCTCTTCTTTCTCCACAGGGAGGCTAGGTGCCTCCTCAAACACTTTCTGTCTGACATCTTGTAAAACTTGATCTACTGAAGGGTACTGGATTTCAAATGAAAATGTAGTTATAAAGTTTTGATTCATACCGTACCAATTTGAAGTGGTTAGGCATAGTTATTCTTGAAGATACCATTTGATAGGTGTTGTGTCCAATGTGTTGATTAATTTATGCATCCACTGTTCTTGAGGAAAACTGCTCCAGGCCTCCTCACAACCTCGCACATGGTCCTTCGAACAAATTTGACCTGTGTATCGAACTTTGCATCCTTCGACTTGTTTTGAAAAGCGCGTTGTCATCAAAGTGTGAAATTGCATCCAGTCCGCGATGTTACTTTTATGTATTCCCCACCATGTTGTTGGAGTATCTTTCAAAGCCTCATCCAGTGAAAATAATCTCTGTTGTATTGGTACAACTTCTTCAAATTCCAGTAAGAAAGTTTCTAAGTGTTTCAAACCATCAAAGGTGGGCAAGTTACTTACCGTTGTGTCGATCCAGTGCCGTTGTGTCGATCCAGTGAACTTCCTTGGTCAATCTGGCACATCTCCGTGTAGAAACTTCATACATTTTGTTCTTCCAGTTCTCCAGTGCTTCTTCTGAGTCTGATGAACATGCATTGTCACTTCGCTAGCTTAAATTCCCATCTGTTGTAGGATTAATGTAGTCCTGTTGTCTTGTTGTCTGAATTCTTGAACATTATCTTTTTCAATCTAACCCACTACTGTATCTTTAGGATGTTCTTCTCATGCAATAACATCTTGATCTTCAACTTCAAAAATTGTAAAATTTTTCCTCTAGGTCCCTTAAAGAAATATCTCTCTGCTTGGCTATATGATTCTACTCTATCAATAACAAACTCAATGATATACCCTTTGATGGTACTATCAAACAAGTGATCTACTTCTCTTGACATGACGTTATCAATTCTCTTGACCTTCTTTATAAGCTCCGACGTCCAAACCACAGGCGGTCTGATTCTGATCTCAAACTGGGTATCTACTAATTTGGCTAACCACTCATATAGCTCCTTATGAATTCCTCCAAATAAAATCTCGTGTATATCAGTAAATATATACCTTCCCAACTAATCCTCTGTACTAATATTAGGGTTCTTATTCTGAGCTTCGGCGAAGTCCTTCTCTTTTTCTTCTATCCACGTCTGAATACCTATCTTTGATGGAAACCACCTTGACATTCCCTCAAGAAGATATCGGTCCCGGAAACAGAACCATTTGTTGGCATAGGGGAAGACCCATGGTTCAGTTCTAACAGTGCACCAACAAGCCCTAACTACTGGCCCTTTCAGCAACACCTACAAAGCAGATGCAGTCTCACCTGAAGTAGCTATAGGGGGTTGCAGGACACATGTGTCTACAACCAGAGGAAATGCAAAGTGGGTCCAAGGAAACACTCTCACATAGATCTAGTTATTATTTATCTTTCTTAATCCTACTGTGTGAACTATATCTCAGATATAACACAATATTGCATTAACAGTATATCAGATATCAGAAGAACACAACATCAATCACACACAACAACAAGATATATGTGGTTCACCCTCTCCCTAGTGCTACGTCCATAGAACTGCGCTTATAATATATTAGATGAAAGCATACAATTATATCTACACTTATCTTGCAGATCTCTCTCTTTCTTTCTCTTCTCCTCTCTCCCCTCCCTACGCACCTAGCTGCAAGGTTGATCTTCGCACCCAACTGAAGATCTTACAATACGAGAATTCTCTCTCTCCCGCAATACTTCTCTCTCACAACAACAATAATCACTCATAACATGCATGAATGAAGAATCAATCAACAACAACAACAACCCCATCCCAGGTCCTCTATACCTTTATTTATATATTACAATAGTTCACTGACATCCTTAGGCCAAAACCCAGTTGTCAAAACCCTAAATACCAAAACCCTAGGTGTCTAAAAACCTAGGTCAACTTGACCCGCGTTTTCAGGGCTTTGCTAGCATGTCTTTCCTTCTTTCTTGCGAGGTCCTCCAAAGCATCCATTGGTGGCATTTTCCGCTTGCTGAGTCATCCACGATCCATCTTCCTTGTTGATTTGTCTTCCTCAATCTCCCTATCCAACAACTTTCTTTCTCTTACTTCGCTCCGTCTTTTCTTCTCTTTTGGTCACTTCGACCCAATCTCAGTCAACTTGTCTTCCGTGCAGTTCACACTTCACGCTTCTTTCCTTAATCTTTGCAACCTTCCATAACCAAGGGCCAACAATGCCCTTCAAGATGCACTACATGCTCCAAGGGTGCCACTCACCTTTATTCAAGTTTTATTTATGCAACGTTCCCTTCAAGATGCACTACATGCTCCAAGGGTGCCACTCGCCTTTATTCAAGGTTTATTTATGCGATGTTACTTTAAAGACACACTACGTGCTCCAAGGGTGCCACTCGCCTTTGACTGATTTTGGTAGTTTTCCAACCCTTGGAGTCAATACTCCATCAGGTGACCTTGTGAGAGACTAAGGGCCTTTAAGGAATAAGGACCCCGCCTTATTGTGTGCCCCTTAGAATCTTCATGAGCAATTGTCTCAGTATTCCCTCACGACATCGTGGATCTCTCAAACTAGGTAATCGTTAAGCTACAATTTGAGCCACGATGAGAGTGATAGTAGGTTGTGCCAGGGCTGTTGCCACACCTCTCCCTCAATATCTGGTTATGGTGCATGGCCCCTTTACTCCTTATGTGAGTTTGATTAGCAAGAAATCGTCATCCTGCATCGATCAACGAAACATTGTCAATGATCCATAACAACATCATAATATACTTGATCATATGTCACATATGAAAAAATAGAAATACCCAAACCATACACGGTCCACTTCCTGTCTCAATATGGAGCCAAAGGAGGTCCATTGATTCCATCCGAATCCTCAATTTGTCAAGTTCCCTGCACACCCAGGAGAATCTTATCAATAGCACCTATATATACATAGATATCAAATAGATAACATCATAATCCAAACACATCGTCATCAGACTCCATAAGGGAAACAAACAACCAATACTAAACCGGATCACTTGCATGCAAGTGTCCTCAAATAATAAGTAAAATCATGTGCACGCAAGAGCGGGATGTTACAGGTTTCTCCCCACGATTACTCTACTCTGTCCCAAATCATCAATCAAACTTAATTGTTTTGTCTTATTGTTAAGTATCGAGTCGTTTGATTCTAACCAATCCATTCCAATCACAATGTCATAAGATCCCAATATTGTGACATACATGTTTACACTTGTGACAAAATCACCCAAGTTAATGTTACAATCATTAACTTTTCCTCCAACCTTTTTCTTGGCACATGATGCCATTTCCACATATCTAAACTCATCTTGTTCGATTTCCTTTACATTAATTCTTTTAAGCGCAACACTAGATATAAAAATCTTTGTAGCTCCTGGATCTATCAAAACACTAAACTATTGATCATCTATCATACCTGAAGTCTTGAGCACTGTAGACTGATGCTCTGCCTGGAGGTTATTAACATTTGCATGAATCCTATGGGCCTTGCCCAAATCTCTCATTGTCATATGTCTTGTTAATCATGTAGCTCTTACCTTCTCAATAGGAAAATCTCTCTGGTAGTGTGGCTCTCCACAAGTCCCACATTCGTTCTTAGGGTCGGTGCTCCTATTCCCAGAGGAAGAATATACCGGTCTAGGGTTTTGAGGCCCTGATATGTTCTACGGAAAATATCTAGACTGTTGTTGCTACTGAGGACGAAGTTGTTGTTGCGGTGATGCTTTATACAGATTCCTATGATTGGTAGTCGGTTTACGTGGCATGGAAAATACAGGTCCTTTGGGCGTATCACAGTTCCCATAAGTATTCTTAACATGTGTCTGTTTTTGTGGTGCTCTATGTGATGTATGTCTGGTCTATCTAAAATGATTCCTACCCTGACCCCCACTATTCAACTCTTCTTCAACAATGAAGGATTTCTGAACTACATCGTTCAAAGTCCGAGGCATCAAGATCCTCACCTTAGCATGAATATTGAAGTTGATACCCGAAAAAAACTTATTAACCTTTAATTTCTTAGTGTTCATATGCAAAGCGTATCTGAGCATCTTCATGAACTTGGCCTCATACTCCGGTATTATACGACTACCTTGTTGTAAAGCATTGAACTCATTAAGTTGGTGCTCAATGAACTCATAAAAAAGGTACCTCTCTCGTAATCATTCCTCGAACAATTCCCATGACACATCTTCAACGATCATGTTCAGTTGTGGTAGGAGTGTCTTCCACAAAAGAAGCACACTCCCCTTCAGTTGAAATACCACCATGCGGACCTTCATGTTGGAGGTATAACGCGCAATGCAAATAAAATTTCCATATTCTCCAACCAAGCTTCGGCGGCTAAACCGTCCATAGAACCCATGAACTCAGTAAATTTTACCTTCTCGAGTTCTCTATGAACACTACCACTCACTACAGGAGGGTGCTGCAAAAATTCATTGGGCACATACCCCCTTCCCTCATCACGATCAAGGCAATTTATCAGCATCTCTGACATGCTTTGAAAGGATCTCATCATACCTACCACATCTCCCACTGCAAATTGCTCCTGCTCAATGGTTTTCTCTTCTCCCTGTGGATCAGATCCCTCTAGTGTGGATGCACTCAGAGGAAGCGTACCTCTTCCTCCCACACCCAGACATCTTCTCATCCTCCGTCCTCTAACCACGATACCTACATGGAACAATTTCAAGTTGTATTAGCGATACATCTTTAACTATTAATATAAAACGGTGGAAGGTGTAACGGGTTCGGTGTCACAGAGTTGAAACTGGCTCTAATGCCATATGTAAAGACCCAGAACCACCTTAAATCAATACTAAATAATAATATACTAAGTAAATAATTTAGATCATGTCGAATATAAGTTACTTAAATTTTTCACACAAATTAGCAGAATAATAATAAAGAATAAATGAGATATTATGCAAGTTACATTGCTTATCCCAATTGTAAATCTTAAAGTCTGTTGTCAATTCTAAGAATTCAACTAAGACGCAAAAATACATAAACAAAACAACCATATACCTTCTAAAGGTGAAGTAACTTAACTCTTAGGATTCTATTCACACAACTTACTTATGTGGGCGTGAAGATTAATAAGTAGTTGATTACCTCATACCACTTTCCATTCTTAACTAAGTAAAATTCATTAGTAATTAACCTTTCCTTCATGCAACTAAATCCATATTGTAATATATCTTATATAGAATTTATATCCAATATAATTCTTTTATATTAGTAAATATAATCTGAGTACCGAAGTATTTCCTTTCCAATTACCATTCAATTATAATTATGTTACAATTATAAAGATTACAAGTGCAGTGCTACTAAATCAAACGTCAATAGATTACAATATACAAGCTACTAATCAACTGGTCAATCGATTACAATAATAGTACTGTTAGATTCAACAGGTAAAATGATTTCCAATGCGTACTGGTGAAACTTCACCATTGGAATGATCTACAATTTGGAGACAACAATGCTCCCTCTTTTATGGGGTTTCAAGGCTATAGGAAGGGCTCTCATTGTCGAAGCAATTAATTCGTGAAGGGAGAAAAACTAGCGCTTAAGAGCAGTGTTGTGTCGGAACAAAGCTAGTCGTAACTAGCCATAGGTAATTTGGTCATCGTCCAATAGATCAGGTTATCCGAAACTAAGTGATAAAATACTAAACCACGTTTAATCAGGTAAGAGAGGTATAAGAATGAGCATAATATTCCAGGAAGGTTGAAGTGTGCTTTACTATGCAATAGGCGTATCAACAAGATTCATATATGGCTATTCGATAACCAAAGTTTTCACTTGCTTGAGACCAAAGCATGGTCAATTAATGGTCCAAGTCTTTGATGATTTAAAGGAGGTTAACCTAGGATTTAGTGAGATATCTAGGGGTGATACAATAATTCCTTTGGATGTATCAGCTATGGCCCGAATGTAGACCACTGCTTTTCTTTAAACCACACTTCCTGCCATGATTATGTTAATACTAGAAGATCGTTACGTATGAATTTATGTGAGCTAATTTTTAATCGATTATATGAAAACTTTATTCAGCTAAATGCGATCTCATACCAGGAAATATTCTAACTCGGTACCTGAAACTTGTATCCAAAACTCGTAGAGAAGATACTCAAGTCGTATCTCTTATCCTGAGCATTTTCTCTACCCAACATTTTCACCAGGCTATATTTACAATTATGGTGGTGATAAATTTAATCTACAGCTTCACTAAGACAGACCAAAATACCTCGTTGATGACAAGAAAAAGAAATTGGTCAACAAAAATAAGTTATCCATTCCACACACCCCAAAATGACAATTCTAGAATGAAATATGATAATGCGTCTTTCCAATATGCATTTGGCACATGATTTTGCCCACAAGTAAGAACATCAATTTTACTCTACACGAAGAGCATGAACTCAATTATAACTTCTTCGTGCAACTTTTATATAACATAATATCGATCTAATCATAATAATATTATGGAATCATTGTCATTTCATCAACAGTAAAGGTATGTATCCAATACATAAAATATTTTCAGTAAAACAATAATAATAATTCAATTCATAATAATTACAAAAACTAGGTACCGTTAACCAATAACAACAACAATTCTTAAATACCTTGACCAGAATTTGATAAGGTATGAGAATGATCTTCAACTTCAATCTGTTTTCAACGCTTACAGTACCTCCCATCCAACGCTAGGGGTGCTCTTCTTCCCCCTTATACCCCCAAGCCGCAAAGGGACCAAATCTCAATAGCGCAAGATTTTCCTCACAAGGAGAGGCTTACACCTCTTGCACAAGCTTGAGCACAACTCACACAAGTAAACTCAGTCAATCAAAATTTCACCAACGTTTCATTCATCCAGCCTTAGGGTAAGTTCTCTCTTCCTCACCACTTCTTTTATAGGAAAAATTGCCTTGACACATGTCATATCATGCACAATTAACTAATTTTTATAATTAAATAAAGTATTATTCACCCCCAACACATGCCACACTCTCCCCAAGTTTCACATGTTAAATCCCTTTTTATTTTAAATAATTAAGCATTTTCACTCACACCCACAATCAACTCCTATTTTTCCTCCTAGTTGTCTCTTAGTTCGTGAATCCCTCTTTTATTATGTCCCCTAACTAAATTTCATTTTTAGTTTGATTAGGAATCTTCTCTTAGTTAGGATTTAGTGGTTGATTGACTCAATATACTAACTCTATGTAGATAACATATTCTCTCATGAATTTATTTTCTTTTAATTAAAGTTACTTTTATTATTTTCATGCACACATGTACACATACCCAACTTTTGATTCTTATTCTCCTTTTTCTAAAGTTATTAGTTCTAACTTCCCTTAACCCTTTTAATGTTTTATTTAGTCAAACATCTTAGGCTTAAACTCTTTGTTATTTTTCTAGTTTATAATTTAATAAAAATGTGTACTCTTTTCTAACAAGGTCTAAGCATTCATTTAAATTTTCTAGGCCATCTATATTTTTTGTTGATTCACAATTTTGTTTATGCGACATTCCCTTCAAGATGCACTTTCGTGTTCCAAGGGTGCCACTCGCCATTGAATAGTTTGGAATTTTGTCGGACACTTGGAGTAAAAAATACACTGGTCGACCTTGTGTGAGACTAAGGGCTTGTTGAGGAATAAGTTATCCACCTTATTGTGCTCCCCTCAGTAATCCTCATGAGCGATTGTCTCAGTATTCCCTCACGACATCGTGAACCTATAGGAATAAGGTAATCGTTAACCTTAGTTCAGGTCACGGCGAGAGTGATAGTAGGCTATGACAGAGACATTGCTACACCTCTCCCTCATCCATATGGTATCTGTGTATGACCCATTTACTCCTTATGTGAGTCGGATTAGCAAGCGTCACCATGCCTACATCAAATGACAAAGATAATGTCAATAATCCATATACATTAAATCCATACTAAATCATCATAAATAATAAGTGTGTATAAATCAAGCACTCAAAGAAAAATAAAATTCCACTTCCGGACTCAATCCAGAGTCCAAGGAAGTCAGTTGATGTCATCAACATACTCAACCTGTCACGTTTCCTGCACACTCAGGAAACCTCATCATAATACATGTCAATATATACATCTAGAAAATAACATATAAATCTCAATACTCAACACAACATAACTCATAATCAAAACATAATCATAATGTACCATAGACAAGGATATCAACTTTTGATGTCTATTGAGACTAGATAAGTTCCTCGGTGGTGGTCCAAGATATAGAAGGTTAATTTTTTTTTAAATGCTATAGTCTTTATTTGGTTGAATTTAACAAACAAAGTTCTTATGTGGAAAATGTTAAAGAAAAGATAGAAACGAGGGCTTGGGACTTGTATTTTATGCATGAAAAATGGAGAGTATGTCTCTCTTTTGTTTATCTGTCTCTCTTACGAGAGCATGAAATATTTGGAAGGATATCATTCAATGGGTAAATATAAGGAATCTTTTGTAAGGTACATGTTTGGAATAATGCTTATATCAATGGTTCCATAGACAACAATTGAAATATTATAGTTCTATTCTATTTTTTTGTCTTTTGGGGGACTTGGCTTGTGTGAAATGATTTCACTTTTGAATATTGTCATGTACACATATTTAAAACATTTGCATAGGTGGTATCCTTGTATAAATTCAGTAGGGAGGAAGACAAAATAAAAATTCCTTGGCAAGTTGGGGAATTACTTATTGATAAGAATAGGAACTAGGGATTTTTTGATGGTGCATGTCAAGGTCTAGGGAAAACATGTGGCATATGGGGAGTATTACATTTTTGAAATTCCCATTTTTATACATTTAAAGAAATCTTTGACAGAGGAACTAACAACCATGTTGAACTAGTTTCATTAAGGACCCTTCTGAAGTTGGCTATTGATAAAACACATATTTTGTTAAGGTATTTGGAGCTCTATGCTACTCACTAAGTAGATGAATGATGAAAAAAAAAAAACTCTTTCTCTCTCCATCACATAGTCACTCATTTGAAATATATTGTAGGTATTTTCACTAATATTTCCTTCTTGCATAAGGTATTGAATGTTGAGCATGTAGATTCATTGTCTAAAGAAGGGATTAGCTTGCAGTTTGAAGATCTTATATAATTGGAATCTCAAGATGAGTCTATTATGGAATACAATAGCTCTCTTAATTTTTCTTAAAAATATGTCGGTTAAGGGATACAGGTGGAGCTTCATAACTTTTTCTTTTTACTTGAATGTCATATATGCTACTAATTGCATGTATTAGAAGGAAATCATTGGTCTTACCACTAACTATTGAGCGAGAACTATGGTAGAGATCAAACTTTAACCCTTCATTTCCCTTCAAGGCCCCTTTAGCCCTTCATAGAAGAGAATTAAATTATTTACCCTGTAAAATAAATTTAAAATAAAAATCCCATATCCATTGCAAATGACGGGATAACACTGTTACAAATTGTCAATATTAAATTCTTAACAATAAATACTTGAAACTAGATATGAAATGTGTTTATGAATTTCAAAGTGGGTTAATATATCACTGATACATGAACTTAGTAGTTGGTAAGTTCCATTGGTTTCTTTTGCAACTTATTTACCTTATATTTCCATGGATATAGATTGGTACATCGATGGATATTGATCCCAATGTTGGGTATAGATTCGTACACCTATGACTATTGATCCCCATGTTGAATCTCACTTTCAGATAAATGAACATTATATTAAGTGTAAAAATTACTCAAAAGGATTTTCCAAGTAGTTGGTATTGATAAATGACAAAAGTACATTGAAGAAATGTTCTTTCAATTGGATGTTTTTTCTCATTGATTGTTTTTTGCAAAAGTTTATCTTGGTGTATCATACTAGTAACTAGTTGTATGTGGTTCTTGAAATAATATTTTGGAGAGATTATATTTGATGACATAGCAAATTGATTCTCATTTGTTCCATTGGAACCCAACTTCCATGAAAATTATGAATCTAATTTATATTGTTGCAATTAATTGTAGTTACAATAAAAAAAATTGCAACTTTTGCAAACATAATTTCATATTTTTCAGTGACTATAACTTTTGATGAGTATCTCACCAATCTCAAAATAGGATATTAAAAATTCATTAATCTCCCCTTATACCATTATGAGTGCTTCTAATGAGCTCAAATTACAATATCTTCGGTGCATCCCATAAAAGGACATGAATTTCTAGTTGAGGTTCCAATTGTGAAATATTTTGGAATATATTTATGCAACCACATGATGGTTGATGCTACTAGATGTTTAGAGTGCAAAGTCTTCCTAAAATTGTTCACATATGCCTCCTGAATTTCTAGAGTGAAAATAATTCTATAATATTTACTAATGTTTGCAATTATTATTGATTAGGTTAGACCTCGATTGTTTCATAAGTGTAAATTATATCTTCTTGATTAGGTATTTGTTTGAAAGATTCAAGAAGCCAATACCCATAGTGTTTTGAGATTTATTTGGTAGTTGTTTGGTTTGAAAAATGTCATTCTCTTGTATTATCCCTACACTAGAATTTTTTTTACCTTTGTTCAAACCACTAAACATGCATTCAACTCATTTTACAATTATATTGCAAAATTAAATAGTCTTACTATGTTTCAATATTTAACGATTTCATACATTATAGGGATCAAGTTTTACATACATGTAGGTGACATTTTAAAAATGAATTTTGTTTGAGTGAAATGGATCTTCCTTTTTTTTTCCTCTCTTTCCAAATGAAAAACATTGTTTATTTTAACTTGTCTATGTAAAAATATTCAACCAACCGAATTAAAATATGACTCTTCCCTTTCAATATGATTCTCAAAAGGGGAAATTCCAAAGTAGCATCATCTCAAACATGGATGTTTAGTCAAATTTGATCCTTAGAAGGGAGTCCAAAGTAGCATCATCTCAAATATTAATGTTTAGTTGATTTTATACAAAAGGTAGTGGTAGGTACTTGATTTTCTACAAGAAACCACTTGTGGAAATAAAGGCATGTCCGCAATCATATTCAATTATGACATATGGTAAAATCTAAAGGGATGTCTACAAGCATATTCTGTAACATCCCGCTCTTGCGCGCTCTGAGCGAACTTATTCTTTGAGGACACTTGCTTGCAAGTGATCCGGATTATTATACTATTGGTCGTTTGATTATGATTATGAGGCATTATGGATATGATGTTATGTTATTTTGTTTTATTAAAATAGACATGTGCTATTGAATGGATTCTCCGGAGTGTGCAGGGCTTTGGAACTCGAGGATGCAGAGGAATCGATGAAACCCCTTGGACTCCGAATTGAGTTAGGGAGTGGACTGTTGGGTTGAATATTGTTGATGTGACATATGTACTTATGATTATATGTTATGATGACATGATTCGTTGATGGATGCAGACTGACGATAGCTTGCCAACTAGACTCACATGTGGAGTAGAGAGGTCACGCACGACAACCAGATACTTTGAGGGAGAGGTGTGAGAGCAACCCTACAATAGCCTACTAGCACTCCCATCGTGGTTCGAACTGTAGGTTAGCAATTACCTAGTTCGAAAAGACCCACGATGTCGGGAGGGAATACTGTGACAATCTCTCACGATGATTCTAAGGGGTGCGCAATAAGGCAGGGGCCTTATTCCTTAGAGGCCCTTAGTCTCCCACAAGATCACCTGGTGGAGTATTGACTCTAGGGGGTTTTGATGTCTACCAAGTCATTCAAGAGGTGAGTGGCACCCTTGGAACACGTAGTGCGGCCTGAAGGGAACATCATGGAAGGAAAATGGAAAGAGGCGAGTGGCACCCTTGGAGCACATAGTGTGTCCTGAAGGGCACATCGCGTAAGGAAAACATAAAGAGGTGAATAACACCCTTGGAGCACCTAGTGCGTCCTGAAGGGCACGTCGCGATTTTAACTGGTAAAGTGAATAAACCTAGTCGTCCTTAAAATGAATGAGGTGATAAGTAATAATTAAAAAACATTTTTCCCTAATAAAAATGTCTCCCAACCTAGAGAAATTAAAACCTAGTTCTAAGTAGAACATGTGGTAAATAATAATAATAATAATGAATAATCATGTAACAAGAAAGGGGGTAAGAAATTCAAATTAATTTATTAAAGTCAAATTATCATGGATGATTAAAATTTTAAAAAATGGAAATGGTTGTTTTTATCTATTTTTTCTAATTTAATTTTAGTTAAAAAGAAAAGAGGGTAAATGGTTGTTTCATCTACACTTGCTAAATTATTTTTTACTTAAAGAAGAAAAAGGGTAAATGGTTTTTTCATCTACACTTGATAAATTGATTTTTAGTTAAAAAAAAAATGAAAAAGAGGCAAACTTAAAAGAAATAGGAAAATTAAAGAAAAAGGGGAAACCTAAAGAAAAGGGGAAACATAAAGAAAAATTTGAATGTCTAACTTAGTAAGGAATCTTGCCTTGGGAACTTGCTATTTATGAACTCAACTAGGAATTAAGTAAGGCTTAAGTCATTTAAGTTTTGTAAGGGAATATTGGGACACCAAGGAGCATTTTTATCAATTCCTTTAGGTGGGTGAGGGAAATAGGAATAATTAATTAATTAATAAAATTAATTTTATGGTGCAACTAGGGGATCAAGCGACATGTGTACGGGGGAGGTTTTTCCTAATTAATTAAATGAAAAAGGAATTTAATGAGAATTTGGGAAAGTAATTACTTGAAAACTCTATAAAAAGGATGGAGGAGGGGGAGTATGGATCTCATCTTTTTGCATAACGTTACGCTGCTAAATTTTTGTCTTCACTAAACTTCTCTTGTGGGAGTTGGGATACCCAGCTCGGGTAATGAGTGGTATCTCGACCTTGCGAGGCGAGCTGGGTGATAGTGGTTCTTTGGTATTGTGTATGTGTCCCCTTTGTGACTTGGGGATCTCAGGGGGAAGAATAGTACCACTAGCATTGGTTGGGATGTACTAGTGAGGTCACATCAGTTGGCACGCAGGAGCTGGACAGAGCGCACGTGGGACAATAACTTCGGAGCATTCACGCTTGGCTAAGGTACGCATGTTAAAGTTGTTATTTGCAATAGAATGTAATTTACACATGTTATTTTATGTTCTCGGTTGAATATTTCATGGACATGATCATTTCTTGCACTTGTGTTCCTACGGTATTTCTAATCCCCTTGCTTGTTGTATTCTGAATGGATTTCCCTTCGCGAACCCAACTTTTGATTGCCATGACTTCTCCATGTGGGTTTTATTGATTATTATGAACAGATTGTGTTTTTACCTTCCGTCCCTTATCCCTTTAGTCATTACTTCGTGCCTGAGAAGTCGACTAGGAGCCAAATCAATGGTTGTCACTTCGGTGTGTAAAGACCTATAGATTCAAATGCCCTTCTTTTCTGTGCATGGATGATGAGTGAAGGATAATTTTTTTGCCCAAATATCTATTCCTTACTTATCTCTGTGTTTTTTTATCCTACGATTAATCTCGATCCCTATGTTTCTGAGAATGGCCATCCTTGCGTTTTGATTGATTCATTGCGAGATGATTTATCTTTGCCTCTTTTTTTTTATTATCTCTGCGATTTATCTCTTTGATTTCGCTAGATAGAGATCCCCTTCAAAGAGTTTTTAATTTCACTTTTAAAATGTAATTTGACTCTGCGACCTTGTTGGGAAGCGACCCATTTGTCTTAGTGTTTGATTCCACCTTTAAAAATGTATTATACACAGCATTCACGATATGATTTTCGTGGCCCAACACACATCACTCACACCACCAATTCGTGGTGCTTTACTCAACTTCCATACTACGGATTTCGTGGACCATTACACAACCTTCAACCACTATTTCCTTGGCACATTGCACAGATTTTACAACACGTTTTTACTTGGATTTTTACCCAACATTGACCAATGATTTCACTGAGCTTATCTCAGCTACTTACAAAATACCCACTCAATGAATTAGGGCTTGAGTCTCTTCTTTTTGTTGAATGAATTGTCTATGTGTTCCCTTTTATCTACGTTCAACTACCTCTGCCCTCAAGTTATCTCTGCACTGTAACAACTCAGAAGAACCAACGAATTTATTTCACCTCAACTTTAAACAGACCCATCTATGTGTTTCAGTTATGGTTATACTCAGCATCCCTACTAGAATTTAATTGAGTGTTTCCCTTAAAGTTTATTATTGACAGCCATTTATTGTGAGGGATTTTATAATGGAGCGATTTTATAATATGAGCGAGTTATGTGATGAGGGATTTTTTTTTATTTGATAGACAACAACTTGATATATCCTTCACATAGCTAGTTCATCCTTTTCACAATGATTTCTCTTTTAATACACAACGATTTCCCTTAATTCACAATGATTTTCGTTTTTACATAGTGAGGGTGCATTCGCCTTGATTACTCAACGATGTCTACACAACGATTTCCATAAATTATTATTGATTGATAGCGATTTATTATACCTGCGATTTTGTGACAACGATTATATAGCTACCTTATTATATATTTGCCTTACCATATATCAGTGATTATACCTTTGTGTTACCATATGACAGCGAATTAATATTTTGGTTTGCCACATCATGGACTGCGTTTTCATATTTGTTGACATCAATACAGTTTGATATCTTACTTACATAGTGACTGCATTTTAATATTTGTTATCAACAATTTAGTTGCCAACGAATTTAATAATAAATATGTGTTTAATTGCAATAAATGTGTGTACATAGATTTTGGACATCGATATCCTGATTAATAATCAGCGATATCATACCTTGATAAACAACCACCTCATACATCTTATAGACAACCGTATCATATATTTGTTATACAACAATCTCACATTTATTTAATAAGACAACATGATCATACTTTTAATGGATAACAATATTTTATTTGACAGTAATATCCTTATTAGCTTTCATTTGTTAGACAACTAACCATTAAGGGATAGAAATATATTTTAGGCAACAAAATCATTAATATATATCATTAGTATTAGACAACGATACTATTAATAGATAACAATATATCATTCAGATAGCGAACATCATTTACAATTTAGATAGCGAACTCAGTTAGCGAATTTCTTTACACTATTGTTTTATGATTTCTTTACTAGATATCGAATTATGTTTTAAAAGACATGTTCCATTTTTTGTTCCATTTAAAGGGTAGCGAACTCATCCTTAGGAAAATACCTATATTTGTATCAGTTTTACCTTTAAAAGAAAACAAATTTATATGTAAAGACAACAAGTATATTCATATAGGATAGCGATATAGTTTCGGTTTGAAATAGCGAGATAAGACAACGAATTCATATAGTTTCAGTTTCAATGGTGATATAACTGGTTATTGATGATTTAATTATGAGTAAGGAAATTACCCCTTCGATTAGATTAACAACCATTTTTTCACTTAGATCAACGGTTTAAGGATGTTTAATGCGTTGATCGCCTCTAATGGTTTTTTCCTTACGTTAATCCTAATTGTTTTGAATTTAAGTACTGGGATTATCGCCTTATAGCAGCCTTAAATGTTCTCCCAACAAAGAACTAGATAAGGACCTATTGAATTATTGAATGTATTTTTGTAAGGTTGTTGCATTGATGGATTTTATGTTGGGACGAAGGGTTGGAATTAGTCTAGGTGGGCATGGGTCCCTAGTGCACCCATCACCCTGTAAAAACATGATTTCTTGAGACGGGATCGTTGCGTGCATGGATCAAGAAGTGCACACGATAACCTGGCTTAGGATCGTGCGCCACCTGATGTGATTGACACTGTTGTTTTTATGGTGGTACTTGTTTTGTAACATCTTTGTTTTTCTCTCACTCGTCAAAAATGTTCTATTTATTGGTCATCGAAGCCATTGCGTCGGGTCGTTGATGTTGTCCTTTAGCTGGTAGGCATTGTCGTACTTGTTTAGGGCGGGTAGTCATTTTTATCTACCTATTGATAGTCGCATGTTTTGTCCAGTTGCTTTATGTGCTTGTATGTTGAGTCGTTGTTGTTTGTTGCATGATTTTTGTGTGTTGTGCTCATCGTATGTTGAGTCGCTGTTGTTTGTTGCATGATTTTTGTGTGTTGTGCTCATCGTCAAGTTGTGTTGATCTTTTTCTTTCATTTTGCCTCGTAGCAAAAGAAAATGATTTTGGCGTTGCACGCTTAGGCCCAGAATGACCGGGTTGTTACATATGGCACGAGAGGGTCAACCCTACCACTATGGATCGTCATGCTTTTCATTGTAGTAAACCCTGAGTAATAACCTAGAGCTGGTGAAAACTTTACGCCATTCATGCAAGATCCCGGTTTCCAGAAGGTGCCACAGAGTTCGCAGAATCAGTGTCGCGGGAAAGAGGTGTGGACACCTCCAAAGGTGCCCATACACCCTCAGAAAGTCTAACCCCCAAGGAAGAACAAGTTCTTGGAGGATTCACTGTTGATGAGGATGGTCCAAAAGGTCCTTCCGCAGATTGTCGTGAGGCCTTGATTCTCCACCGTGTCGAGATGAGGCTTCATGGCACCTCGCACTGAGTGTCCACAACGCGCCCAACTAGTACCATTAGTATTCACCGTGAACTTGAGAAGGTAAATTTTCTCGAGTTCATGCGCCCGTGACGGCATTCGCCAAGGCATGGTTAAGATGGCGAGGGTGGTTGCACCGCAACTAAACCTCCAACATAAGGGTCTACACGACAGTATTTATACTGAAAGGGAGCGCTCTTCTAAGGTGGAAGATGCTCGCGTCGTGCATTGAACATGTATCGCCAAAGACGCGTCATGGGAACAGCTTATAAGAGAGGTCTTCTGAGGAATTCATCGAGTGTTAGCTCAATGAGTTCAATAGCTTCCAGCTTACGTATTATCGATGGTGCCCGAAAATGGCCCTTTTGAGTTGTTTCAAGATGCTCGCGACTTAAGGTCAACAAGTTATTGTTGGGCCTTAATGTTAGGATTCAACTTCTAGTTCGGGTACCAAGATCACTCGACCGGTTAGGTGTGTGTTGGAATGGGGGAGCCACATTACCAAAGATGAATTCTTCGTGAGAGGACTAGAGCATTCATCACTTGGACCTACTCACCGTGGAGTTTTGGTAATAAGGTCTATCACCGAATTCATGCAACTAAGTGAATAACCCTGCATAGCAATCAAATTTAATCGCGGTTTGATATGTCATGTATCGTCGTTGACCATACCCTTATCTTTGATAGATCCAAGTGCTACCGAAAGTTTTATTTCTAGTGCAACACTAAAAGGATTAAGGTAAAGGAAATGGGAACAAGATGAGTTTATCTTCGTGGATATGGCTTCGGGATCCAAACAGAGGTTGGAGGAAAGGTTACTGGATGTATCCTTAACCTAGGAGTGTTTCATCAGGACAACTCGGCATCGCCAAGATCTTGTGATCTTATGACGCCGTGGACGATGGAAAAGTTGGAATCACATGAGGTGATAATAAACCGTAAGATGAAATAGATAATATTGGTTGATGATGAGGGAAATATACACGTGATTGTAGGTCGAAACCAGGGAGATTCCCTGGGGATCATCTCTTCTGTGAATCTACAGAAGAGCATGTGCAAGGGATGTAAGATTTATGTGATCCTTGCGTTAAATGAGAAGGGAGTAGCAGAAGGTCTAGAACACCTTCCGATGGTGAGAGAGTTTGCGGACTTCTTACCTGAGGATTTACCTGGGATGCCACCAAAGAGGGATTTGTAATTTACCATAGACCTAAAACCAGGGACTAAACCGATAGCAAGAATGACTTATCGGATGTCGACCCAAGAGTTACAGGAGTTGAGAATGCAACTGAAGGAGTTGTTGGACCTAGGACTTATACGTTCGAGTGTGTCACCATGGGGTGCATCGGTTATCATCATATGAAATAAGGATGGGTCATGGAAACTCTACATTGACTACCGTCATTTGAAAAAGGAAACGATCAAGAATCAGTATTTGTTGCCAAGGATTGATGATTTGTTTGATGAAATGAAGGGTGTGACAGTGTTTTAAAAGATCAAATTCAGAACAGGGTATCCCTAGATACGGATCAAGGAGGATGATGTCCCTAAGACCACCTTTAAGACGAGGTTGGGACATTACAAATTTATTGTTTTACCATTTGGACTAACGAACACCCCAGGGGTATTTATGAGTTTCATGAACGTGGTGTTCCGTGAGTACTTGGACAAGTTCGTCCAAGTATTCATTGACGATATTTTGATTTACTCTTGGATGATGGAGGATCATGACGAGCACTTACGCTTGGTACTACAGTGTCTGCGAGAGAACAAATTGTTTGGGAAATTGTATAAATGCTCGTTTTATCAATCAAAGATTCACTACTTAGGGCATGTCATCTCCAATGAAGGTATCGCCATGGATCCAACAAATATCGAGGCTATTATGGAATGGCCTGCACCAATGAATATCTCAGAAGTGTGTATCTTCATGGTTTTAGCGGGATAATATCGACGGTTCGTCGAGGGTTTCTCAAAGATAGCAAATCCAATTATGGATTTGCAGAAGAAGAACAAGAAGTTTGTTTGGACCGAGAAATGCACGGAATCATTTCGGAGGCTCAAGGAGTTTTTGAAAACAACACCGATACTAAAGGTCCCTGACATGGACACGGGCCTCTTGGTATGCACTGACGCATCCAAGGAAGGTTTAGGCGGAGTCTTGATGCAAGATGATTGAGTGATCGCTTACATCTCGAGGAAGTTAAGAAGGCATGAGGAGAACTATGTGACATACTATTTGGAGTTGTTAGCCATTGTCTATGCCTCGAGATTTTGGAGACATTACCTTATTGGATGAAAATTTGAACTAAAAATGGACCACTGTGGACTACAACACATCTTTACACAAAGCGACTTGAACGCACGACAACGACGTTGGTTGGAATTGCTTAGCGAGTATGATTTCAAGATTACTTACATAAAGGGAACAATGAACAAAGTGGTTGATGCGTTGAGTCAGAGACCACGCTTATTTTCGATGATGCCTCTTCAGACGAATCTATGTGAAAATATTCTAACTTTACAGTGCAACAATGACTAGTACAAGGAGGTCAAGGATTTTATCGAACAAAACACAATGATGGTACCAAAATTTGAAGGATTTACTATGGACAACTATGGATCTTTGATATTTAAAGGTCAAATTTACATACCACCCAATGACGGGTTGAGAAGTTGGATCCTAAACGAGGCTCACAGAGCAGTGTGGATGGCTCACCTAGGAGTCACGAAGATGAGGGCAGACCTTAAACCCTTATCCTTCTGGAAAGGAATGAAGGCAGACATAGTCAACTATGTGGAAAGATGTGTAGAATGTCAGTAGGTGAAGGCTAAACATAGACATCCGACAGGATTACTACAACCACACTATTCCGGAATCGAAATGGAAGGAAATTTCGATGGATTTCATTGTTGGATTTCCACTAAAAGCAAGGAGACATGACTCGATTTTTGTGGTAGTCGACACTCTGATGAAGAGTGCTCATTTATTCCTGTGTGTATGATGTATCAGGCACCGAACATGTCTAGAGTTTACTCAATGAGATTGTGAGGGAATGGCCTGCCTAAGAGGATTATATCCAATAGAGGATCGGTGTTTGCAGGATGATTTTGGACTAGTTTCCAAGAGGCCTTGGGAACCCAACTTAACTTTAGTAAAACATTTCACCCAGAGACAGACGGGCACACCGAATGAACAAACCAAATCCTGGAGGACATTTTTCATATGTACGTTATGGACCAACAAAAGCATTGGGAAGAGTTCTTTCTGCTGGTATAATTTGTGTATAACAACAGTTATTAAAGAACTATTAATATGGTGCCTTTCAAGTTTCTTTATGGGCGATCGTGTTGGATTCCTTTGAGTTTGGGATCAGCTTGAGGATAGGGTCCTAGTGGGACCTGAAGCGACCCAAGAAATTGAATATCAAATGCAAACTATAATCCAAAGGATCAAGGAAGCGCGGGATCGACATAAGATTTATGCCAATGCACATCATGTCGACCGTAGTTACGATGTGGAAATCGAGTATTCTTGCGGGTGAAACTTCATAAGAGTTCGATCAAGTTTGGAAAGGGAAACAAAATATCTCCTAGGTTTGTGGGATCCTGATAGATTGTGGAAAAGAGAGGGAACGTGGCATATTTGACTAGCCTTACCTGATTCTTTGAGGCGTATGCACAATGTTTTTCGCATATCTGTTTTGAGACATTACTTTAGTGATCCTACACATGGTATTGACATGAGTTCCTTGCAAGATTGGATGAGGGTGTGCTCACGGCAAAGCCAACCCATATCTTGGACCGTCGCATTCGACAACTACGACGTCGAACACTAGATCCAGTCAAGGTCCAGTGGGACAACTATAGTCCGCACTCGGTGTCCTGAGACGACACATGTGATATGCATCAATAGTTTCCATATTGTTTGATAGATAGAAATATGACACTGTGATACACCTTATTTCGGAACTTATATATTGTGAAACTTTAGGATGAAGTTTAGACCAAGAGGGGGTGTATGTAACATCTCTCTCTTGCATGCTTTGTGCAAACTTATACTTTGAGGACACTTGCTTGCAAGTGATCTAGATTATTATACTATTGGTTGTTTGATTATGATTATGAGGCATTRTGGATATGATGTTATGTTATTTTGTTGTATTGACATAGACAAGTGTTATTGACTCGGTTCTCCTGAGTGTGCAACACTTTGGACCTTGAGGATGCAGAGGCATCAATGAAACCCCTTGGACTCYGGATCGAGTCAGGGAGTGGACTTTTGGGTTGAATATTGTTGATGTGACATATGTACTTATGATTAGATGTTATGATGATTGATTATTATTTCTGACATGATTCATTAATGGATGYAGGTTGACGATAGCTTGTTGACCAGACTCACATGTGGAGTAGAGGGGTCATGCACGACAACTAGAGAMTTTGAGGGAGAGGTGTGGGAGAAGTCGTGCCACAACCTACTAGCACTCCCGTCRTGGCTCAAATTGTAGGTTAACGATTACCTAGTTCGAGAAGACTCACGATGTCGCGAGGGAAKACTGCGACAATCGCTCACGATGATTCTAAGGGGCGTGCAATAAGGCAGGGGCCTTATTCCTTATAGGCCCTTAGTCTCCCACAAGATCACCTGGTGGAGTATTAACTCCAAGGGTTTTTTATGTCTACCAAGTTAGTCAAGAGGTGAGTGGCACCCTTGGAGAACCTAGTACATCCTGAAGGGCACGTCGCGCAAGGAAAATGGGAAGAGGTGAGTGGCACCCTTGGAGAACGTAGTGCGTCCTGAAGCGCATGTCCCGCAAGAAAAACGGAAAGAGGCGAATGACACCCTTGGAGCACCTAGTGCATCATGAAGGGCACATCGCAATTTTAACTAGTAAAGTGAATAAACCTAGTTGACCTTAAAATGAATGAGGTGATAAGTAAGAATTAAAAAACATTTTTCCCTAATAAAAATGTCGCCCAGTCTAGAGAAATTAAAACCTAGGTCTAAGTAGAACATGTGGTCAAAAAGAAAAATAATAATGAATAATTATGTAACGAGAAAGGGGGTAAGAAATTCAAATTAATTTATTAAAGTCAAATTATCATGGAGGATTAAAATTTAAAAAAAGGGAAATGGTTGTTTTTATCTATTTTTCTAATTTAATTTTAGTTAAGAAGAAAAGAGGGTAAATGGTTGTTTCATCTACACTTGCTAAATTGTTTTTTAATGAAAGAAGAAAAAGGGTAAATGGTAGTTTCATCTACACTTGCTAAATTGATTTTTAGTTAAAAAGAAAAAGAAAAAAAAGAGGGAAACTTAAAAGAAATAGGAAACTTAAAGAAAAAGGGGAAACCTAAAGAAAAGGGGAAACATAAAGAAAAAGTTGAATGTCTAACTTAGTAAGGAATTTTGCCTTGGGAACTTGTTATTTATGAACTCACTAGGAATTAAGTAAGGTGTAAGTCATTTAAGTTTTGTAAGGGAATATTGGCACACCAAGGAGTGTTTTTAGGAATGCTTTTAGGTGGGTGAGGGAAATAGGAATAATTAATTAATTAATAAAATTATTTTTTTGGTGCAACTAGGGGATTGGGTGACATGTGTACGGGGGAGATTTTTCCTAATTAATTAAATGAAAAAGGAATTTAATGAGAATTTGGGAAAGTAATTACTTGAAAACTCTATAAAAAGGATGGAGGAAGGGGAGTATGGATCTCATCTTTTTGTGTAACGTTACGTTGTTGAACTTTTGTCTTGACTGAACTTCTCTTGTGGGAGTTGGGATACCCAACTCGAGTAACAAGTGGTAGCTCGACCTTGCGAGGCGAGCTAGGTGCTAACGATTCTCCGTTATTGTGTGTGTGTCCCATTTGCAACTCGGGGGGCTCAGGGGGAAGAAGAGTACCCCTAGCATTGGCTGGGAGGTATCGGTGGCATCACATTGGTTGGCAAGCAAGAGTTGGATGGAGTGCATACGGGACAAGAACTTCAGAGAATTCGTGCTTGGTTAAGGTATTCATGTTAAAGTTGTTATTTACAATAGAATGTAATTTACACATGTTATTTTATGTGCTCGGTTGAATATTTCATGGCCATGAGCATTTCTTGCACCTGCGTTCCTACGGTATTTGTAATCCCTTTGATTGTTTTATTTTGAATTGATTTCCCTTGGCAAACCCAACTTTTGATTGACATGACTTCTTCGTGAGGGTTTTATTGATTATTATTAAGAGATTGTGTTTTTACCTTCTGTCCCTTACCCCTTTAGTCATTAGTCCGTGCCTGAGCAGTCGGTCAGGAGCTGAATCGACGGTCGTCACTTCGGTGTTTAAATACCTATATATTCAAATGCCCTGCTTTTTTGTGCATGGATGATGACTGAAGGATAATTTTTTCTCCCAACTATCTATCCCTTACTTATCTCTGCGTTTTTTTCTCCTACGATTAATATCAATCCCTGTAGTTCTGAGAATGGGCATCCTCGCGTTTTGATTAATTAATTGTGGGATGATTTATCTTTGCAT
>SNQJ01S0048240.1:9063-23706 GCA_010110895.2 Picea sitchensis | reverse complement strand
CTCCACAGCTCATCCTGTTCTGCCTTGCTGAGCCCAACAGGGCATGCTAGTGCTCCCATTTTTGCTCACCCGACGACGATTCGAGCACGAACAGTTTGATTCAACCTTTAAAAATGTATTATACACAACATTCACGATATGATTTTTGTGGCCCAACACACAATAATCACACCACCAATTCGTGGCTCTTTACTCAGCTTCCATACTGCGAATTTCGTGGACCATTACACAACCTTCAACCACTATTTCCTTGGCACATTGCACATATTTTACAACATGTTTTTACTTGGATTTTTACCCAGCATTGACCAACGATTTCACCCATCTTATCTCATCTACTTACACAATACCCACTCAACGAATTGGGGCTTAAGTCTCTGTGTTTTTTTGAATGAATTGTCTATGTGTTTCCTTTTATCTGTGTTCAACTACCTCTGCCCTCAAGTTATCTCTTCACTATAACAACTTAGAAGAACCATCAAATTTATTTCACCTCAGCTTTAAACAGACTCATCTTGTCATTTCAATTATGGTTATACTCAACATTCCTACCAGAATTTAACTGAGCATTTCCCTTAAAGTTTATTATTGACAACCATTTATTGTGAGCGATTTTATAATGGAGTGATTTTATAATATGAGTGAGTTATGTGATGAGCGGTTTTTTTTATTTGATAGAAAACAAATTGATATAGCCTTCACATAATGTGTTCATGCTCTGCAAAATGATTTCTCTTTTAATACACAACGATTTCCCTTAATTCACAATGATTTATGTTTTTACACAGTCATAGTGCATTCACCTTGATTAATCAACGATGTCTACACAACGATTTCCATAAATGATTATTGATTGATAGCGATACCTGTGATTTTGTGACAACGATTATATAGTTGCGCTATTATATATCAGCCTTACCACATATCAGCGGTTATACCTCTGCGTTACCATATGACAACAAATTAATATTTTGGATTTCCACATCATGGACTGCATTTTCATATTTGTTGACAGCAATACAGTTTGACAACTTACTTATATAGTGAATTTGTTTTTAATATTGGTTATCAACAATTTAGTTGCCAACGAATTTAATAATAAATATGTGTTTAATTGCAATATAATTGCAATAAATGTGTGTACATAGATTCTGGACAGTAATATCCTAATTAATAATCAGCGATATCATACCTTGATAAACATCCACCTCATACATCTTATAGACAGTCGTAGCATATATTTGTTATACAACAATCTCACATTTATTTAATAAGACAACGTGATCATACTTTTAATGGATAGCAATATTGTATTTGACGGTAATATCCTTATTAGCTTTCATTTGTTAGATAACGAACCATTAAGGTATAGCAATCTATTTTAGCCAACAAAATTATTAATATATATCATTAGTATTAGACAGTGACAGTATTAATAGATAGCAATATATCATTCCAATAGCGAACATCGTTTACAATTTAGATAGCGAACTCAATTAGTGAATTTCTTTACACTATTGTTTTATGATTTTTTTACTAGATAGCGAATTCTATTTTAAAAGACATGGTTTACTTTGTTTAAAAGACATGTTCCATTTTTGGTTCCGTTTAAAGGGTAGTGAACTCATCCTTAGGAAAATACCTATATTTGTATCAGTTTTACCTTTAAAAGACAACAAAATTATATTTAAAGACAACAAGTATATTCATATAAGATAGCAATATAGTTTCAGTTTGAAATAGTGAGATAAGACAACGAATTCATATAGTTTCAGTTTCAATGGCGATATAACTGGTTATTGATGATTTAATTATGAGTAATGCAATCACCCCTTCGATTAGATTAACAATTTTTTTTTCATTTAGATCAATGGTTTAAGGATGTTTAATGTGTTGATCGCCTATAATGGTTTTTGCCTTACGTTAATATTAATTGTTTTGATTTTAAGTACTAGGATTATCGCCTTATAGAAGCCTTAAATGTTCTCCCAACAAGGAACTAGATAATGACCTATTGAATTATTGAATGTATTTTTGTAAGGTTTTTGCATTGCTAGATTTTATGTTGGGACGAAGGGTTGGAATTAGTCCGGGTGGGCATGGGTCCCTAGCGCACCCATTGCCCTATGGAAACATGATTTCTTGAGATGGGATCGTTGCGTGCATGGATCAAGAAGCGCACACGATAACCCAACTGAGGATCGTGAGCCACTCGATGTGGTTGAGACTGTTATTTTTATGGTGGTACTTGTTTTGTAACTTCTGTGTTTCTCTCGCTCATCGGGAAGGTTCTATTTACTGGTCATCGAAGCCATTCTGTCGGGTCGTTGATGTTGTCCTTTAGCTGGTAGGCATTGCCTTGCTTGTGTTGGGCGGGTAGTCATTTTTATCTTCCTATTGATTGTCGCATGTTTCATCCAGTTTCTTGATGTGCTTGAATGTTGAGTCGTTGTTGTCTGTTGCATGATTTAAGTGTGTTGTGCTCATCGTCAAGTTGTGTTTATCTTTTGTTGTCGTTGTTTCCTTCCTGCAAGAAAAAAAAATTGCTTTTTCATTGCGTCGCTTGTAGTCGTAATGAACGGGGCCGTTACATATTCAATTATGACATATGGTAAAATGTTAAGGCATTTCACAATCATATTCAATTATGATATTTCATCCTAAAATTTATCTTTTGAAGAGAAAATAAATGCATTGATTATGACATTTTATGGTTGTGAATAAAATAAATGCATTGTTGACATTGAATGTACCAATGTCATTCATTGTACGCATGTAATCATTGCCTTTTTAAACAAGTGTTTCATGGAATCGTATTCCATTTCAGCCAAGTTTGAAAATGTAAAATGGTCTTTATGCTTTCTAATGCAATCTCTCTGCCCACAACATAACGCCTACCTGAACCAACTGCTCCATTTAATGCTACCTTGTAGACTTGTCCATTGCCAATAGGAAAAAGAAACGATGGGGAGATAGATAGGTTGGGGTAGAAATATAGCGGATTGGACATTAAGTGGATGTGATCCTGATAGAATAGATTCCCAAGACTTGAATAATTAATGAGTATGTACCATGCAATACCAGTGCAAAATTATAGAATTCCAATAATTGGATTGTATAGCGAGGTCTTACGGATTCCCTTTTCACACTTGTTTCAAAATAGGGCCATAATAGCCATCCAGAGAGATAGGTCATGACTCGTGTGAACCAGGTTAGGAGCCAACCGAATCCAAACGTGTTGGTGGAGATCGCGTCCCTTGTTGTGTTCCTTTTTGGCATATGTTTTTAAGAAATTAGCATCTTCATACCATTAAGTTTTCCACATGTGGTCAATATGATTGGGTTTTCTTGATTGTGATTCTGTAAATGGGCCAAGAACTCTTAAACCTAATAGCTTATACTATATTACAAGAGCTCTTCATGGATGGAATCGAATATACCTTGTGTAGTTGATTTCAATACTATGTTTATCTTTGTGAACTTATTCTTGCTTCACTCATATATTTAGATGAACTTATTCTTGCTTATATGTTCGTCATGACTTTATTTTGATGCACGGGAGAAGATAAAGACAATGACACCACTTCCTACAGGTAAGCTCAATTTGAGAAAAATAAAATCAACTTCTCAACATATATTATTGTGGTTATTTAACCCATACTCAAAAATATTTAATAGAGAAAAATAAGTGTTTTTAAATTTCATTAAACCCTGTCTCAAAATGAAACCTACTATGCTACAAACTCTTACCAAGTAATAGAAAACTTGCTCACAAACTTGTAGAGTGCTGTAGAATCCCTCACTCTTTTGATTCGACTCATACCTTACAATGCCATTGACTAATTCTACTCATGCCTCACAGTACCATCAATTACAAATGTGCTTCCATGCATCTCGAAAACAAACATAATCGAAAGTGGGTTCGTTAGAATTTATCCACTGTGAGTAGCACGTAGTTGCCTAGTTTCACAGCATAGATGTAGTGGTGACATTGATTACATAGCAGGCAGACCCAAACCATGAACTTACTGAACTTATAGGGAGGGACATCAAATCTTAATGTGCCATCAAATTTTTTGTATATTATGTGTTTTTGTTTTTTATATCAATACAATACAGTTGAAATGTTTCTTGTATCATGTGTCTTTGCTTTTTAATCAACACAGTACGGTTTCAGGAAGGGATAAAAATTGACTTATATGAATAAATAACTTGTAAATAGAATGGTAATTGTTTTATTACATTCTCTTCACAAATCATATCCATGTTCCCTTCTATTCACTAGAATTGTCAATGTGCTCAAAAAAAAAAAAAACTGTCATGTATGTATCATGAATCAAATAGCCATTAGACAATGTTAAACATTGCCTGAACATGCCTTTTATAAAATGAAATCATTTGTAAAAGGTTTACGGTACAATAGGTTACCTGATTGGTGCCTTGCTCTCACCAAGAATTGCTTCTCAGTTCTCATATCTAGAAGTATTTTTTTTCCCACAGAATCATCCTTCCTACTATTTCCTTTCAAAGCCTACAACCAACAAATATTTCACTTAGTGAAGCTTCCTCTCACAACATAAAAAACCTTACATCCCTAAAAAATTCAAATGATGTAGTGAGACAATTCGCACACACAAAAATTGACATAACTCCAAACCTATTTTTTTCTTATCATTACAAAAATAGCGTACAAGCTTTTGATTGTAGGACGCCAATGGGTGTAATAAAATCACGCCATAGAAATTGATATAGTTGTAACGATCAAATACATGAGATTGTAAGGCTTGAAATCATATTGTAGGATTTTTTGATACCTAACATAAATATTTATACTTGTGCAAGATTGAATCTGTTTTGACCCATCACCAAATAAAAAATATGCAATCAATAAATTCAGTTAATCAACAACATAACATAACAAAAATTTCATTATCTGGAAACATGCAGGCTTTCTTTCAAGAGCTCTCTTCAATCCATGTAAAAAAAATGTAGTGGCAATACAACTAGTGTTTCATGCACAACATTATCTCACATGAAAACAACTCATTGAACATTGCAAGAAAATAGGCACCATGAAACAACAATTTAATTATAACCACACGTCCCTTTGATCGATTGAAGGTCATTTCAACTCTTTCTTATTTCTATATAAAGAAACCATAAATGCTATTGAATCCTCACAAACTGTACAATAATTTATTCATAACTAAGAATCCTTGTAACGACCCCATCGTTACGACTACATGCGACGCATTTTTTTTTGTTGTTGTCTTAAGCAGGGCAGGAAGGCAACAATGAAAATAGTTATACACCGCAAATTAACGACGAACGCAACGCTCGAAGATCAGGAAATAGAAAACAACGACTCAACACACTAGCACATCAAGCAATTGGGCGAAACATGCGAAAATCAAAGACAAATAGAAACGACTACCCACCCGACACAACCACAACAAAGTCTACAAGCTAAGGGATAGCATCCACAATCCTGACACAATCCAATAACTATAAACCTCAAGGCGTGCAAAACCAAACGCGTTAAGGTGTTATAAACCAAGTACCAACATCAATTACAATGAACAACGCCCACATCAGGAAGCCCAGACTCATGTCAGGTTATCCTTCGCCTCTCCCCATCAAGGTGCACGATGATCCCCTCAT
Organism: Picea sitchensis; assembly: GCA_010110895.2. Lineage (NCBI taxonomy): Eukaryota > Viridiplantae > Streptophyta > Pinopsida > Pinales > Pinaceae > Picea > Picea sitchensis. The sequence goes on along the minus strand of SNQJ01S0048240.1, from coordinate 18,045 downwards.
CATGAATCATGTAGTCACAAGGTGATAGGTGTGACCGTAGCCATGGTGCAACACAACATTTCTAGACCCTCAACCCAAGATAACACCCTCGCGCTAGGAGATCGAAATGACTGTCAACACGAGGACTAAACCCCAGCTCCCAACCTACAATTCAACGAGATGCAAAGGAAACCTAACCACTCTAACAATCATACATCACCTTAATTGAAATCTATAACCCTCATGTATAAAAATACTCCCTTTAATTCATCCCAATGCCTTGTAATCTATAAAATCCTCTAATTCTCTTTTTGGTATCAACAATGATACCACAGTCTAACATTAATATCATTGTTTAAAAACATATGATATCACAGAGTTAAATATGATAACACTCTGTAAATATCGATAAGATCTATAACTATATGTTAACTCAGATTTAAATAGGGTAACTTTGTGTAACTATAATAATGTTGGGTAACTATATGATCCATAACCATCAATGATAATGGGTTGTATATATCAATAACAATAACTATCATTGTATAACTATCAAGGTATAAGGTTGTGTAACTTATCAAGTATGACTATCAATGTAAAAATGCGATCCATAAATATCATTGGGTAAATAATCAACAAGGATAAAAACGTTGTCATATAACACATTGTCATATAAATAATAATCATAAGTACCATTACAAAAACACTGTCATATAAACAACTCATGGCAGGCTGTCCTACAAACATGTTGTCATTCCATAATAAACACAGTCATATAAAACGTAGACATTCACCTAATAAAAACGTTGAGATCAATATATAAGATGTTTCCTAACAATTCATAGATGATTGCTATCCATGATATTTCTATATCTCAAGAATGCACTGTGTTTTTAACATATATAATTGCATAACTAAAGAACAATAAAACCCTCACTAAAGTGTTGTGTAATAAAGTCGTTGTCTAAGCAACATATGCTTTGCTGTCAAAATTTCGTTGTCAAACAAACGTTTTTAATAAAAAGTAAAATCACCAGCCTAAAATCTCCATCATACGTAGCATAATCGTTGTCCATAGATACGATTTGATATCGTTGTCCAATTTATGATATGAATTCGTTGTCTAAATATGTGATAATAGAATCACATTGATAATGGTTGTGAACAAAACCTAATGAGAGAAATCGTTGTCTATCATATAAAATTCCGTCTTAAAAGATGGGAATCGCTATAACATCCAATAATATGAGAAACTCTATAAGACAATACGAGAATTGTTATAATACAATGTGAGAATCGCTATGGTGAAAACTATAAAATCATTGTCAAGTAATTATGTGAACTCGTTGTAACAAATCACAGCTAATAAAAAAAATGAACTCATATATAAAAAAAAGTCATATAACACAACACATTGTTTATTCAATCATGGGGATTCGCTACCATTCAACATTGCCTAAGGGATTCGTGGCCATAAAAACACAGGTGTCAACAAGGAAAAATCGCAAGGAGATTCACAGTGATACTCGCAGTGATATGGGTAAACTGGCAGTGATATTGCAGAGTAAAACGTAATGGGAAAAAATGAAAAGGGAAGGGGACGCCTATAGGGGACGGTTTCAGTAGTAAGAATGATTCCAGATCTAGATGCAAGGATGGTAAAGACAGAGGTGGTATAAAAAATGCAATAATTCTCAGTCTGGTATAAAAAACACAACCATTCTCAGTCTAGTATCAAACGCAATAAAAAATGTTAAGGTGGGGTTGAACTCTACAGAGAAAGGATCATTTCCCAACAGACTCATGGTGTGAAATACACATTAAAGGTGAAATCAATGCTCTATACAAATTAAGATTCTATACGTTTCACATCTATACACGTTTGTTGTGTATAAAATTTACAATTACCTCTATACAAGTTTGTTGTGTATCGATTTACCATTCTTTGTGTATAGAATTTACAATTTCCATTTACATCTATACTATTTACCTCTATCCATAGAAATTAAGACTCCATACAAAATTACATCGATTAAATTCGTTGAGTAAAAACGCAGGTATTCAAGGTAAAAGTTGCATTGTTATCCAAGGCATAAATTTACTGTCATTCAAGTGTAAAAACACAGTCAATATATAAATTAAAACGTTGTCATTCACATTTTAATAACGCTGAGATTTTACTAATCAAGAGCTAGGAACTGTCATTAAAATCGCAGAAAATAAAATACCATCCAAAACGCAGAGGTGATATTAAAAATGCAGAGAGTATTAAGTTGTTCGTAGAGAGAAATGATAAACAATACGCAGAGATGCTCAATCACAAAAAGGTACAAATACATTCATTCAGCCATGAATCAATCAACCATAGGGATAAGTAAGGGGTAGACAGCTGGGCACAAAAATTATCCTTCACTCACCATCCATGCACAAAAAAGCAGGGCATTAGAATCTATAGGTCTTTAAACATCGAAGTGACAAACATCAATTCAGCTCTTGACCAACTTCTCAGGCAAGGACTGATGACCTAGGGATAAGGATGGAATATAAAGCGCAATCTTTTCATAATAATCAATAAAACCCACACAAATAAGTTACTGAAATCAGAAGTTGGGTTCTCCAAGGGAAATCCATTCAGAAAACAACAAGCAAGGGGATTACAATTCCGTAGGAAAGAAAGTGCAAGACAGGGCATGGAAATGAAATCTTAAACGAGCACAGAGAAAAAACATGAGTAAATTTACTTTCATTGCAAGTAACAATTAAACCGGCGTACCTTAGTCAAATGCAATTGCTCAGTAGTTTGTGTCCCACGTGCTCYGACCAGCTTCCGCTTATCGATTGATGTGACCTCACTGGTACCTCCTAGCCAATTCTAGGGGTACTCTTCTTCCCCCTGAGCCCCCTGARCCACAAAGGGGTCACRCACATTATACCATAGAACAGCTAGCACCCAACTCGTCTCGCAAGGTCGAGCTACCACTCATTACCCAAGCTGGGTATCCCAAATCCCACAAGATAAGTTYAGTCAAGACAAAAATTCATCAACGTAACGTTACACATAAAGATGATATCCATACTCCTCCTCCTCCATCCTCTTTATAGAGTTTTTAAGTGATTTATTTCCCAAATTCCCATTTAATTTCTTTTTCATTAATTTAATCAGAAAAACCTCCCTCGTACACATGTCACCCATCCCCCTAGTTGCACCAGAAATTAATTTCATTAATTATTCAATTATTCCTATTTCCCTCACCCACCAAAAAGAATTCCTAAAAACACTCCTTGGTGTCCCAAAATTCCCTTACGCATCTTAAATGACTTACACCTTTACTAAATTCCTAGTTGAGTTCATAATTAGAAAGTTCTTAAAGGAAAGATTCCTTACTAAGTTAGACATTCAAATTTTTCCTTATGTTTCCCTTTTTATTTATGTTTCCCCTTTTTCCTTTAGTTTCCTGTTTCTTTTAAGTTTCCCGCTTTTCCCTTTTTAACTAAAACTCAAGTTAGCAAGTGTAGAAAAAAAATCATTTACCCCTTTTTCTTTTTTAATTAAAAATTAAATTAGCATATGTAGATAAAACAATCATTTCCCTTTTTAAAATTTTAATCCCCCATTGTAATTTGATTTTAATAATTGAATTGAATTTCTTACCCCCTCCTTGTTACATGTTTAATTATGATTATTAATTGTTTTGACCACATGTGTTACTTAGACCTAGATTTTAATTTCACTAGGGTGTGCGACATTTTTATTAGGAAATTTGTTTTTTTAATCTTACTTATCACATCATTCATTTTAAGGCTGACTAGGTTTATTAACTTACCCGTTGAAATCGTGACGTGCCCTTCAGGATGCACTAGGTGCTCCAAGGGAACCACTCACCTTTTTATGTTTTCCTTGTGCGTCGTTCCCTTCAGGACGCACTAAGTGCTCCAAGGGTTCCACTCGCCTCCTTCCGTTTTCCTTGCGTGAAGTTCCCTTCAGGATGCACTATGTGCTGCAAGGGTGCCACTCGCCTCTTCATTGACTTGCTAGACATTAAAAACCCCTGGAGTCAATACTCCACCAGGTGATCTTGTGGGAGACTAAGGGCCTCTAAGGAATAAGGCCCCTGCCTCATTGCGCACCCCTTAGAATCATCATGAGAGACTATCGCAGTCTTCCCTCATGGCATCATGGGTCTTCTCAAACTAGGTGATCGTTAACCTATAGTTCCAGTCGCGGTGGGAGTGCTAGTAGGTTGTGTCAAGGTTTTTGTCCACACCTCTCCCTCAAAGTCTTTGGTTGTCATGCGTGACCCCTCTACTCCACATGTGAGTCTGGTCAGCAAGCTATCATCAGCCTGCATCATCAACGAATCATGTCAGCAATAATAATCAATCATCATAACATTTAATGAGATGTACATATGTCATATCAACAACAATCAAACCCCAATTGTTCACTCCCTGACTCAATCTGGAGTCCAAGGGGTTTCATCGATGCCTCTGCATCCTCGAGGTCCATAGTTCTACAAACTCAGGAGAACCTAGTCAATATCACCTGTCTATGTCAATACAAAAAAATAACATATCATCAAATCCATAATGCCTCATAACCATAATCAAACGACCAATAGTATAATAATTTGGATCACTCACAAGAAAGTGTCCTTAAATAATAAGTTCTCTTAGTACACGCAAGAGAGGGATGTTACATACACCCCCTCTTGGTTCAAACTTCATCCCGAAGTTTCACAGTATATAAATGTCGAAATAAAGTGTATCACGGTGTCATAATTGTATCTATAAAAAAAATGGAAACTGCTAGCGCATATCATATGCATCCTCCCAGGTCGTTGAGTGCGGACTATAACTGTCCCACTAGACCTTGACTTGATATTTTGTTCAATGTTGTAGCTGTTGAATGGGATGGTCTAGAATACGAGTCATCTTTGCCATGAGCGCACCCTCGTCGGATACCTGCAAGGAACTCGTGTCAATAACACATGTAGGGTCACTAATATAATGTCTCAAATAGATACATGAAAAACATCATGCATATGCCTCAAGAATCAGGTAAGGATAGTCAATAAGTCACTGGCCTCTCTTTTACACAATCTCCCAGGACCCCACAAACTTAGGAGATAGTTTATCACCCTTTCCAAAATTGATTGAACTCTTATGCGGTTTCACCCGTAAGAATACTTGATCACCACATCGTAACTAGAGTCGACATGATGCACATCGAAATAACTCTTCTGTCAATCATGCGCTTCCTTGATCCTTTCTCTTATAGTTTGCATTTGATCTTCCATTTCTTGGATCTCTTTTGGTCCAACCAGGACCCTATTCTCAAGTCGATCCCAACTCAAGGCCTCTAATACGGTCACCCATAAAGAAACTCGAAAGGCGCCATCGTAATGGTGCTTTGATAACTGGTGTTATTGCAAATTATACCAATGGAAAGAATCCCTCCCAACGCTTTTGTTGGTCCATCACGTACATGCACAACATTTCCTCCAATATTGGGTTTGTTCGTTTGGTCTACCCGTCTGTCTCCGGGTGATACACAGTACTAAAGTTAAGTCAGATTCCCAAGGCCTCCTGGAAATGAGTCCAAAATCATCCAGTAAACATCGATCCTTGATCAGATATAATCCTCTTCGGCATGCCATGCAGCCTCACAATCTCGCTGATGAAAACTCTAGCTATGTCAGGTGCTTGATATGTCATACGCACAAGAATAAAATGAGCACTCTTCGTAAGAGTGTCGACTACCACAAAAATCGAGTCATGTCTTCATGCCGTTAGTGGAAATCCAACAAAGAAATCCATCGAAATGACCTCCCATTTCGATTCTGAATAGCGTGTGGTTGTAGTAATCATGTCAGATGTCTATGTTAAACCTTCACCTGCTGACATTCTAGACATATTGCCACGTAGTTGACTATGTCTACCTTCATTCATTTCTAGAAGAATAAGGGTTTAATGTCTGTCCTCATCTTCGTGACTCCAGGATGAGCCATGTATACTGATCTGTGAGCCTCTTTTAAGATCAAGATCCTCAAATCATCGTTGGGCGGCACTTAAATTCAAATTTTAAATATCAATAATTTGTCATCGTCCAACGTAAATCCTTCAAATCTTGGTACCATCATTGTATTTTTTCCGATAAAGTCCTTGACCTCTTTGTACCAGTCATCGTTGTGATGTAAAGTTAGAATATTTTCACGTAGATTCGTCTGAAGAGGCATCACCGAAAATATGCGCGGTCTCCGACTCAATGCATCAGCCACTCTGTTCATTGTTACCTTTATGTAAGTAATGTTGAAATCGTACTCGCTAAGCAATTCTGACCAACGTCGTTGTCGTGAGTTCAGGCCACTTTGCGTAAATATGTGTTGTAGTCCACATTGGTCCATTTTTAGTTCAAATTTTCATCCAATAAGGTAGTGTCTCCAAACTATCAAGGCATATACAATGGCTAACAACTCCAAATCATGTGTCTCATAGTTCTCCTCATGCCTTCTCAACTTCCTCGAGATGTAAGTGATCACTTGACCATCTTTCATCAAGACTTCGCCTAAGCCTTCCTTGGATGCATCAGTGCATACCAAGAATTTTGCGTCCATGTCAGGGACCTTCAGTATCGGTGATGTTGTCAACAGCCCCTTGAGCCTCTGAAATTATTCCGCACATTTCTCCGTCCAAAAAAACTTCTTGTTCTTCTTTTGCAATTCCGTAATCGGATTTACTATCTTTGAGAAACCCTCGACGAACCATCGATAGTATCCCTCTAAACCCATGAAGCTACGCACTTCCAGGACATTCTTTGGCACAGGCCATTCCATAATATCCTCTACCTTTGCTAGATCCACAAATATACCTTCGTCAGAGATGACATGCCCTAAGTAGTGAATCTTCGATTGATAAAATGAGCATTTAGTCAATTTCCCATACAATTTGTTCTCTCGCAGACACTATAGTACCAAGCACAAGTGCTCATCATGCTCCTCCATCGTCTGAGAGTAAATCAAAATATAGTCAATGAATACTTGGATGAACTTGTCCAAGTACTCGCGGAACACCCCGTTCATCAAACTCATAAATACCCCTAGGGAATTTGTCAATCCAAATGAAAAAACAGTAAACTCGTAATGTCCAAACCTCGTCTTGAAGGAGGTCTTAGGGACGTCATCCTCCTTGATCTGTAACTGGTGATACCCTGATCTCAAGTAGATCTCTAAAAACATCGTAGCACCATTCATCTGATCAAACAGATCATCAATCCTTGGCAACAGATATTGATTCTTAATCGTTGCCTTATTCAATTGACGATAGTCAATGCAGAGTCTCCATGACCCATCCTTCTTTTGTATGAAAATAATAGGCGCACCCCATGGTGACACACTTGGACGTAAGTCCCAGGTCTAGCAACTCCTTCAGTTTCATTCTCAACTCCTATAACTTCGGGGTCAACAATCGATAAGGCGTTCTTGCTATCGATTCAGTACCCAGGTTTAGGTCTATGGTAAATTCCAATTCCCTCTCTGGCCGCATCCCAGGTAACTCTTCCGAGAAGACGTCTACAAACTCTCTCACCATAGGAAGGTGTTCTAGACCTTCCGCTAATCCCTTCTCATTTAACGCAAGGATTGCATAAATCTTACTTCCCTTGCACATGCACTTCTATAGCTGCAAGAAAGAGACGAACCTTAGGAAAACTCCTCGGTTCTGACCTACAATCATGTGTCTATGTCCCTCATTATCGACCACACTCAATTGTTTCATCTTATAGTTGATTATCCCTTCATGTGATTCCAACTAGTCCCTACTTATCACGACGTCATAAGATCCCAAGATCATGACGTACAGGTTGGCCCTGGTGAAAAACTCTCCCAAGTTAAGGGTACAGCCTGTAACCTTCCCTCCAACCTTCTATTTGGCTCCCAAATCCATCTCTACAAAGCTAGACTCATATTGTTTGACTGCCTTTACCTTAATTATTTTTAGCACTACACCAAAAATGAAACTCCCGGTAGCACCGGGATCTATCAAAATACTAAGCGTCTAGTCAACAACGGTACCTGACATCTCGAGCATAGTCGACTGGTGCTCTGCCTGGTGGTTATTCATTGTTGTATGAATCTGATCGACCTTGCCCAAATACCCCATGGTAGTGGGTCTGGCTGATCCACATGCTCTATTCCTCTCCACTGGGTAGTTGCGCTGGTAATGTGGATCCCCACATGTCCAACACCCATTCTTCGGTCCAGTACTCTTGGTACCCGAAGTAGAATATGACGGCCCACTGGCCTGGAATCCTGGTTTGTTCTGCTAAACAAGCCTAAACTGTTGTTGTTGCGATCGACACTGTTGTTGATGATGTGGTCCTCGGTAAGGAGTCCGCTGCTGTGGTGTTGGTCGTTGAGGTGTAGTGAAAGTGGATCCTCTATGGAAGCCACGATATCCTGGCGTATGTCTAGCTGGTGTCTGATGTTGTTTCACATCAGATGACGCCTGCCCTATTGGTCTCGCTGGAGTCCTACTCTGACCCCCGCTGATAAGCTCCTCCTCTGCTATGAGGGCCTTCTGAACGACATCATGCAAGGTTTGTGGCATCAAAATTATAACTGTTGCACGAATGCTGACATTAAGGACAAACAAGAACCTAATGACCTTAAGTTTCTTGGTATTAAGGTGTAGAGCATACCAAAGCAACTCCATAAAACACGCCTCGTACTTAGGCATTGTATGACCGCCCTATCGCAAGGCATTAAACTCATTGAGTTAATGCTCGATGAAGTCCTCTGATAGATACCTCTCTCGGAACCGTTCCTCGAACAACTCCCATGACATGTCTTCGACGACCATGTTCAAAAGTGGCAGGAGTGTCTTCCACCATAGAACAATGCTCCCCTTCAGTTGAAAGACTGTAGTGTGGACCTTCATGTTGGAGGTCCATTTGTGAAGCGTGAAGCACATCGCCTTTCTCTACAGTCCTGCCTCAACGGCGCATCC